>PVKM010017457.1:0-25895 GCA_004027735.1 Carollia perspicillata
GTGAGCCCTGAGGTTTGCGAGGAGATGTCCCAGAGGCCCCCTCCTGCTGGGTGGATAAAGGGACAGAGGGGACAGAAGCCCTTGGGAAGGTTCCAGTCAGATCTCTAGGCCTTCCACATGAATCAAATTCAACCAGAGCAGTGCTGCCTTTTCCTATTTTGTATATTGGGTTTTGACATACGATTTCATTAAAAGTAGGTGTTTCCACAGCTATTAAAATGGTGGGGATGCAACAATAGCCAAAAATCCCAAACAGCCTTGTTAAAATATGGGCAAAGGACTTGAATAGACATTTCTCCAAAGAAGACATACACACGGCCAATAAGCATGTGAAAGATGCTCAACCTCACTAATCATGAGGGAAACGCAAATCACAACCACTATGAGTACATCCATTAGGGTGGCCATTACAAAACAGAGAATGGGGGGGAAATAACAAGTGCTGGCAAGGACACAAAGAAAAGGGAACCCGTGTGCACCGTTGGTAGAGATGTAAAATGGTGCTGCCACTGTGGGAAACTGTACAGCCATTCCTCGTATAGTTAAAAATTGAATTACCATGTCGTCCAGTAATTCCACTTCTGTGTATATAACTAAAGGAATCGAAAGAAGAGATCTGAAGAGATATTTGTACCCTTGTATGCACAGTGGCATTATTCACAAGAGTTGAGAGGTGGAAGCAGCCCAGTGTCCGTCATCAGATGAATGGGTAATCAAATGTGGTGTACACATCCAATGGAATATTAGTCAGCACGAAAAAAGAACACAGTCCTGACACGTGCTACAACATTAGGAAACTTAGAAGACAGGATGCTAAGTGAAATAAACCTGTCACAAGAGGGTGAAAACTGTATGATCCCACTTATAAGAGCTACCTAAAGTAGTTCAGTCCACAGACATGGAAACTGGACTGGTGGTGGCCAGAGGCTGTGAGGCAGGGGCATGGGGAGTTAGTGTTTAACAGGTACAGGTTCAGTTTGAAGAAGTAAAAAAGGTTCCGGATATGCATAGTGGTGATCGTTGCAGAATAAAGTGAATATACTCAGCTCCATTGAATTGTACCCTTAAGATGGTTAAAACAGTGAACATTATGTATATTTTACCATAATTTTTAAAAAAAGTTTAGAAAACCACTGATCAAATTTAAACCCCTGATTTTACGTTCTTGGCTTCTTTTGCACAGTAAGACAACTTGGAGATCTTTCCATGTCAGGCTGCACATCTGCCTAGGACTGTTTATATTTTCATGTTTATACTTAACTTTATTTTTATCCTCACCCAAGAATATGCTTAGAGAACAATGTTAGAGAGAGGGGGAGGGAGGAAGAGAGACAGGGAGAGGAAACATTGATGTGAGAGAGAAACATCAATGGGTTACCTCTGCACGACACCCCGAAAGGGCCCAAACCCACAACCTCAGTATGTGCCCTGACTGGGAATTGAACCGTGACCCTCCAGTTTATAGGACGATGCTCCAAGCCACTGAGCCACACCAGCCAGGGCCCTAGGACTGTTTTAACAACCACTTGCTTCTCCACAGTATAGACCACATATTTATTTAACCAGCGCCCTGGTGACAGGCACTGAGGTTGTTCAGTCTTTTGCCGTCGTATCTGTCTTTTGGCTCCTGCCCCTCCTTCTGGACGTTGAGAGCCTTCCGAGGGCATAATTTTACCTTATTTATTGTTATCTCTTTGAAACCCTGCACAGGGTTCCAACCTCAATATTTTTACTTGCTAAGGAAATGAATGAGTATAGACAATACATGGAGATACAAATTCTGAGTCTGATTTGCTACAAATGGGCTTTCCAACCTTGGGCAAGCCCATCATCTTTCTGGGCTTCAGGTTCCCTATGGATATGAGTAGGGGAAATGAGACGGTGCTTCCAGCGCTGAAATCCCACAGCTCCCAGTGTCGGACTGACCCAGGACCTGACCCACTTCTCAGCCTCAGGAACGAAGACAGGGAGGAGTCCCTCTCTGGCTGTTGGATGGAGCCTGCCCTCACCTGGGCCACCCCTGAGAGTGGAAATGTGCAGTGTCGACCCTTTCATGTCCCAAGGGCCATGTGAGGTGACCGCGCTGGGATGAAAACCCTTCTGTAAGGGCTATTTGCTGGGCCGCAGTGACTGACAGAGCGGTTTCACACAGTTTAACTGCTATTTGCATAAAATGTTCCCATAATGCAGGGCATTGTGCCTTTCTTGCAAAGACAAAAAACTGCTTTCACAAAAGGCCTCACAGTGATGGGAAAATGGATGTTAACATTTCTGCCTGACTGATAATCTCTGATGTTACCCTTGGGAAGCCCCAGCTTTCAGAATGATTTATTTGTCAGGCTTTGGAGGGTTTTGCTCCTGTAATGGCTTCTCTGGCGAACACAGCAATGGGCAGTGGAGGAGGCTCGGTGTTCGGAGTACACGGAGGGGGCAGTTTTACATGTTGTCTTTGGATTTTATTTGGTTTTGATTTCTGAGGTGAAATTTTCATTTCAAACAAAGCAAGAACAAAAAGAGACAAAGAAGCAGTGGGCTGTTTTTGTTTGGTTTGTGTTTCTTTACATGCCCTTTTTTTTTAGTGCCAAACTCTGAGATTGAATGTTTGGCCCTCAGGGGTGAAGCTGAGGGTGAGGTGTTTTTTTTTTTGAATTTCCCTGTGATATCTTTGGTTTTATATTTCTTTGGTGTGCAGAAACCTTGTAGAGACATTATGAGAGAATTCACAAGAAGCGATCGTGCCAAGGGGCCAGCGCAGCACACACAGCGAGCTTTGTGAGAGGGAGACGCCGAGAGGCCAGAAAGGCTCCATTGGAGGGGACACAGGAGACGCTCTGTGGCAGTGATCTGCTGTTCTTTCACTCTTGCATCTGAAGATCATCTAACCGTGGTTCAGGCCGCCATGGGCTTCCCTATAATGTCTGCGTGTAGGACAACTCTCTTTCCAATTGCTTCTCAGAATCCACCATTGTTTGGAGGAAACTATCAAAGCTATTGCCTGGAATTTGATTCCAGGGTTCAAATCAATGCCTTTTGGGATCAGTGCTGACTTGTGGTTCTGGGAGTCATATGGAGTCCTGGTTGTGTAGATGAAGGTCTCTTCACTTCTCAGCGCACATGTATTTATGGCCAACCTTGAAATAGGTGTTTTGGTGTAGAACACATGGTTTTGAGACAGGGTAGGAAGAAGCCAGGAAAATTCGTTGGCAAGTGGAATAGGGAAATGGAGAGCGCTGAACACAAGGCCAAGAGCAATTTACAGCCAAATGCAAAAGGTCATCTTCCTGGAGGTAACGTCTAGGCCTCAGGTGTGTTTCAGCCCCACATCCAGAAAGACAGCAAGACCCGGTGGGCGTTGCCGCCAGAACCAACTGCAGTGACGAAACAACTGCCTGCCCTGCCACTGACCAATCAGTGGAGACCATGACCCTGAAAGGCACACCTGGAGAACTGGGGAATGTCCTACTGAATCCTCCCTTGAGACCTCCCCCAAGATTCTTGCCTGCAGAAGAGAAAAGCCTCCAGACACAGGACCCAGCGGTCCCCCTCCGGGGAACAGCCGGTGCCGTTCCCTTTCCCTTCTTCTCCCCCCACTTCTTTCTTCACAGTCATGAGTCCCCTCAACTTTAAGGCAGTGGGCAGCTGGCAGCTTGTCCGAGCCTGATCCCCTGAACCCAACCCCCAAACCCCCTTTCCTCTGACCTCCCAGTGAGCTCAGGCAGCCCAGCCCCTGCTTCTTCTATGCTGAGTCCATCCTTGTTTTCTTTCCCCAACATTAATAAATGTACCCTCATAGTCCCTTGACCTCACATTGTGAAATCCTTCCCACATGAAGTCAAGAACCCACACGCGACAGCTGGCCCCAGGCAGACCTGCTCTGGGCCAGGCTTCTGTCCCATAGCAGTTTCTTCTCTCACTGGATTTACAGTGTAAGAGAAAGAGGAAAAATTAAGATAGATCATAAGGCTGCTTTTGATTAAACACAAAGGGAGTGGAAGAAATAGGAATCTATGCTAAGTGTGATGTCTAAGATAATGTGAGTCAAGGGGAGTCTAAATTATGAAGCTATATTGATGCATACGGCCTATCACCTGGACAGTGTGATGTAACCTGGTAGACAGTTCAGAGTCTGGACTTCAGTAACTCCCCTGGCAGCACTCTCTGACCTTGAACTTGTCCCACACATGAAAGGTTTTCACCCCAGTAAGAAAGAAATGTAACTAAGATGACCTCCATGAGAAGGATATAGTATCTAATTCGTTAATTAAAGGGAAGTTCTTCGGGGAGCCTTATGCATTCCTTGTGATACCAGCTGCTGCAGCCTCCCCTCCGACTTACCATGAAACCAGGTTTGGGGACAAAGCCTTGGCATAGAAATACACTTAGAATCTCTCTAGCAAGCAGTGTAATTACAGGGGACTTTAAACAGACAGTGGCTGACTAGCCTCCCACTAGTACATTAGAAATCAAAGGCAAACACCCTGGCCAAACCAGGGGCTGAGACAGCTGCCCCTCGATGGACAGCCAGGGACAGCAGCGAAGTTCCTCTTGAGAGGCTCACAACATAGTGTCTGACCGCCCCCTGCCATCCCTCTGCCAGCTTGCTGCAGAGGAGATTACATTTAATTTTATTCATTAGCACTCCATTGTGAAGGAGAATTCAAATGCATCACTGTGAGGTCCAGAGAAAGGTCCCTACTTGAGAGAAGACAAATGAAAGAAGTAAGTAAAGTATGGTTCATAAAATTGGTCCCAGGTAATGGTAACAACTCCCTGCTGAGTTGAGAGAGACATGATTAAAAGGTTTTCTCTCCGTACTTTATTAATTGTTAATAGATTTTCTTTTAATTTTTTAAAATTTATTGATTTGAGAGGGAGAGAAAGAGAGCCAGGCAGAGAGAGAGAGAGAGAGAGAGAGAGAGAGAGACAGGAGCATCGCCTAATGCTGTTCTACTTCTTTATGCATTCATTGGTTGTTTCTGGTATGTGCCCTCACCAGGGACTGAACCCACGACCCTAGCATTTCAGGATGATGCTCTATTCAACCGAGCTACCCAGCCAGGGCCCCTCCACACTTTACCATTGTGTGTCGGTGGGGGGTGCTGAGGAAAAATGAGAATTTGAAGTGGGCCTTGTGATTTTCTTAAGTGTTTCTTCGTCACCTGCTGGTTGCTAGAAGTAAAACTCATGACACCAGTTTGTTTGTTTCGGTTAGACCCTGTGTAATGGCCATTAGGTGGGACAGAAACTGAATATGGCAATTTCATAAAGGTCAACCTAGTACATGAGCTAAAAGCCTGATGGTTGCTTGTGCATTGTGATTTTGGGCGTTCTGCAAAGGACCTGTAAGCTTAATATTAGATGAAACTTCCTGTGTCGTGAGTCAGTAAAAATAACAAGGTGAGCAAGCAGCAGGACCAGGCGGTTAAAGTGGGGTGGCGGGCAGAGGTGGAGGGACACCGAGACAGACAGCCTGTCTTCTGCAGAGTCTTGAGAACAACATTGCCAACCTCTGGCTCTGGCCTTTTGGAAAGGTCACCTCCCCAGTTACAATCAGTGGGTACTGGCTGAGGAATGGTGTTCTCTGATGGATGCAGATCCATGGGGTCCTCACTGGTCTGCTGGAGAGAAGCTGCATTGTGTCTCATCGACACTCATGACCACTAACCAAGACAAGGCTGGCCCTATGTGGCCATGTGGGTTGAGGCTGAGGGATGGAACATACAAACAGTGGTCAGACCGTATATAACACAGTCAAGCTCTGACCCACCCTTACCGCACCTGTCTATCTCAGGCTGCCCAGTGCGAATGAAAAAGCACATGAATATGTTGAAAACAAATTCCCCTCTGCAAGCAGAGCTCCCTTTCAAGCTCCTAGCAAACTTCCCATGGGGTGAGGTGAGGAGGGTGTGAGTCTTCCTTCCCTCCTGCCCAGCACACAGCGTGGCCATCGAGGCCCACCTCTGGCTCTGCCGCTGACTCGGGGCTGGCCTGCCGGAGCCCCGCTGTCCTGACCTGCAGGGCTGAGTTCAGGAAGCACGCACGGAGTGCTGTGGGGACTGCAGGAGGTATGGTGTGAGGCACAGCACAGTGCCTGACACGTGGAGAGTAGCAGTTACTGGTATTCTTTTTTGAATCTAACTTTTTCCAGATTTAAAAAAGTTTTAACAGAATCCCCTAAGTTCTGGTGTAGGTACATGAGAATCACATCAACTGTGTGGATTTGAGTTTAACAGTAGATGATGGGGGTGTGCTTCTCAAAGTTCATGGTGGCAGATACGAGAGACTGCCTCTGGTCCACGTAGCAGAAGGGGCTTAGACTACATGCCTTCTCAGTGGGGGCGACCTTGCCCAGAAAACAGGTGGACACTGTTTTTGGAGAAACAAACGAAAGCATAGATATCTGTAGTACACAAACGGGTACCCCGAGTATCTGTGATATCGAAGTTTCATGGCTGGGCAGGGGGTAATCAGAAAAAAAAAACTGTGGAAAGGCGCTTTAGAGGCAATGGGAGAGTAGTGAAAGGTCGAGAAGCAGTGGTTTATTACTGCAAGGAGGCAAGCAGCTCTCAGACTTGATGCCTGTGAGCAGGTGAGATCCCAGCTCAGAGGAGAGGACAGCTGGCGGCCCGCAGTTCGGCACAGGCCAAACCCCACAAATAGGTTGGGTGGGATGTGTCGTGATTACCACTGGTCATCGGATGTCCCGACACTGGGGCAGGGAGTGGATTCCTGCTGCTAGGAACAAATTCTTAGGGCCTCTGGTCCTACCAAGCCTCATTCAGTGGTAGATCTCCCTGAGTTATTTGGGTGGCAGGAAGGCCAAAATGACAGGGCCCACATCTGGGACCCTGTCCACCGTGTGATTGAGCCCCAGGACAGCAGTGGTTTTGCAGTGATTTGTTGCCTGGTGGCTCTCTGATTTGCATTGCCATCCACCCTAGTTCGTTGTTACTCTGGCTAGTATTTGTCCATTTTTACATTTCCAGGCAAGTGTAGTTTTTATCTTCCAATCTTTGACTTGTCTTCCCGAAGCAAAAGGAGAGGCCACCCACTCCTCTCATGGTTTCCCTTCTCCTCCAGGGAGACGGGGTCTCGAAGCCTGAGCCCTTTACAACTGCTGACCAGTCCTTGGATTTTTCCTGACTCACCCCTTCCTATTCAGTTTTCTTTTATTGTCAGGCCCTCCCTCCATCAGCTGCCCCCAGCTGCTCCAGGTGGGGAGACTGCTTTTTTAAACTCAGATTTGGGTGGGGTGGGGGAGCGGGAGCAGGGCAGTACAGAGGTCAGCTGGGTGGCTTCGGAAAGGCTCCTGTGGCTGGCTGCGGTCACCATCCTGGGGACTGCCTGGCATGCTTCTTGGAGAGAGTACACTGTCATCTTGCTTTACATAATTAGTAAAATCGTATATTTTGTACAATGCTTTCCTGTTTAGAATTTCACACACATTCTCTTATTTGACAGTAACAGCACTGTGACGAGACCCTAATTATGATATCTGTTTTCTAACAGGATATGCACGTACAGGAAATATATACTTTATTAGGGCTTAAAATGCTGAGTGTTAGGAAGAATCCAATCTTATAGCACACTCCGAGCCTAATCAAGACCTTCTCTGATTTCAGCCCCACAGACAGCTGGGTATCTCTGTTTCGTAAGTCGAATGTTCTGTGGCTGCCGAGCAGCTCTAGACATTTCACGGCTCTGCTCTCAGCCAGCCGGCTTCAGCACAGTATTGTTTATATTCGTAACGTCCAGACACAAAAGGGCCTCTGTCTGCCCAGTGCGAGCGATCGCTCCTCTCCCTGGTGCAGCTACTGAGCTGCACACGACCTCACACTCCTGGCTTGCTTAGCGTCCGTCCCTGCGGCCAGGCTTAGTGGCTTTAAATGGAAGACTTCACTGAGCCTGCACAACACGGCAACCTATTTTCCGCTCTCATGCAGATTTTACAGTGTGGAAACTGAGGTTATAAGTAACTTAAGATCACAATGCTAAGAAAGGGGCAGAGCAGGGACTCAGAGAGCCATCTGTCTGACTGCCGCCCCGAGTTCTTCAGCCGTGCACCACATTGCCCTTTGTCTGGGAGTTGGCATCTGTCAATGGCTTCTCATCATTGAGAACAGGGCTATGACTTCTATATTTTCACTGAAGAATAGTGCCTGGAACGTACAAGGCCCTCGATAAATATTGGCTGAATGCATGAATATGATCTTGGGGCATTCCTGAAAACGTGATTTTTTTTTAGGTATCAAATGAATATCATTGCTGGAGATGCCCCATGGGCTGAGCGATATGTTGGCTCCGAATGTGAACGCTCCCTAATTGCTTAGAGGGGAGGCTCTTTTCTTTGGCTCAGGTGTGGTGGTTTCCTATCAGGATCTTGGCTTTTTTTCCAGTTGAGTAGGAACAACAGTACTAGCTACCTATATCATGAAGACTTTATAAAAAAAAAAACACCGTAGAAGATCATAACAATAGAAAGTTTTAAACAAATTACAGAATTTAATGTGTGTATCACATATGGGCTGACTTGTAGAAAAGGGCTTCTCTCTTTTAGTCATAAAATCACAATACTTTAAAAGATAGATGGAAAGCTAGAATACTGTGATGAATATCATGCTTTCTATTTCTTTAAACTCTTCTTTATCTCAAGTTTGCTTTTAAAATAATGTGGTTTTAGCTGTTTTACTTTGCTCAAATGATCCAACTTCAGAGAAAAAAAAGCTTTTCTTAATGGATCATCTATTTGAAACCTAGTTTTAGCTCCCTGGGTACTTATAAGGGTTGTGATTATTTAATTACCTGGATGTTTAATTGGATTTTTGTATTAAAGTACCTTCTTGAAGGAAAAAAATCATTCATTTTTTTTTCACAAAATGATTCAGATAATAGGTCTATAGGATAGAGAAATGAAAGACAAAATCCTGAATGAATTTATACTGAACTTCCAGCTCAGAGAAATCAAGGAAACACTTAATTCTCTAGCCCTTGTATAGACTTTCCTCCACTGGTATCTCCTTGAAATGACCTTCTCCTCTGTTTCCAGAGAAGGTGACTTCTTGCAAACAGGATTCTAGGGAAATCATTTTCAGCCAGCCATCAGGTTAACATTAAAGGCCTGGTCTTAGACATCTCAGCAGCATAGACTGGAGCCAGACTGATGGGCTCTTCTCCACCTTTCTCATCCTCTTGGTGGGTGGCCTTTGTTAGAATCGCCCAGCATAAACATCGCTCTCACACCCCAGAGACTCTGATTTCCTTTCACTGATGTGTGACATGGGAACAATTTTATTTTAAAGCTTCCCAGGTAATTATACTGTAGAGCCAGAATGGAGGGTCACTCTGAGAATCACTACAAAGGAATTCCACATTACAGAACAACGGCTAACGAAAGGACAAAGAGACAAATGTCATCACTGACTTAGCTATGAAAGAGCAATGCATAGAACAAGAGTCAAGTGGAATCCCTGTCCCAACCCACCAGGCGCTGGTTCTGTAGACACTACTACATGACGGTTGGTCCGGATCAGCAGCAACATCACCTGGGAATTCACTAGAAATGCAAAATCTCCGTCCCCACCCCAGACATGCTGAACCAGCCTGCCTTTCAACAAGACCCCCGAGGGATTCATCGACACCATGAAGTTTAAGAAGCTTGACCTCTTTAGCCACAGGGTGGACTAGAATAACAGTGGGTGGGAAAATGCCTCCTATGGGTCTCATACAGAGGCCAAGTTCGGCTTTTGTTTATTTCTCTTTTGGCTGTCCCACCTTCATAATGACTCATGATTCTCACTGCTCTAGAAACTCTGACCTCAGGGAAGTGCCTTTAAAACGGTGCTTTGCCTTTCACCCACCTTGCTTTTCCTTGGAAAGTTGGTTGCTTTGCAAACGTGTTTGCTGCTGGTGGTTGTGGGTTCTGTCAGGCTCACCCTTACCACACCTTCTATCTATGTATTCTCGCTGTATGACTCTCCTCTACGCATTGACATGGAAACAGCCATTTTAGAACAAATACTGTCAACTGTGTAAACAATGCATTTTCTCAAGAGGCAGTGCACAAAGGAAATAGAAATGCATTCCAAAACTGATTGAAGGCATTTATGAATCCCATGTCTGGAGGAAGTGGATAATCGAAAGAAGGGGAGGGTGATGGCAAAGCCATCCACTGAGCAACTTCCGGAGCCTTCATTTCATCGGCTACAAAATGAAGATAATGCTGTGCGGCCAGGCACAAAGGACTGTTTTGAGAATCCAGAGAGAAAATGTATCTGGAACTTTTTGTAAACTGTAAAGTACTTCACATGAATAAGAACCTGTTATAGCTGATGTTATGAAGCCTAAACTGTTTGAGAAGCATTCGTTAGGGAAGACAATGCTGTCCTCAAAATGTGGCCTGGAGCCTTGCTGGGCTTTTGAACTTAGATCTGGCCCATAGATCTGGGCCCCTAAAAAGTATGGCCACAATGTCGGTTCCAGATACAATTCTGTATATTTGTTTAGTACATCGACATAATGTACATATAGTTTCGTGTCCCTGCGTTTCCACACAACACTTCTGTTCTCACTGGTCCGTAGCATTTTTCTATGTCATGAAGTAATATTAGAAAACATGATTCTCATCACTGTATGATATTTCCATATAAATATTCTATACTTTGTTTATTCTTCTGAGACATACTACACCTCTAATTTTGACTCTTATAAGTAATCTTGTAGGGCTTATCTTTAAACCTAAATATTAACATGCATCTCTGTTGTTCCCCCTGGTGTACATTTCTAGAAGTGGATTTATTGGGTCAAAGGGCTTAAAGATTTCTTAAGACTTTTAATACATATCATGAAGTTTCCAATGAGAAAGAGCTAGAAAGCATATGAGAATGTTCATTTCCATGATAAAAAATATTTTCATCAGCTGAAATATATATTTCTTGCATCTGTGTTTGAAAGGTAAAAAAATGATACATTTAAATGATAATTTTCATTGCATGTCTTTGATTATGAAGTTCACATTTTTCACATGTGGAATTAACCATATACATTCTTTCTTTTTTATAATATTTTAAAAATTGTTGTTCAAGTACAGTTTTCTGCCTTTTCCCTCTACCCCTCTCCACCACACCAGCCCTCCCCACTTCCCTCCTGTTTCCACCCCTCGTCGTTATTTCCATGACATTTTTTATTTTGTTAGTTCTTACTGTTATTCCATTTTTTTATCCAAGTATTTTTACATATTCATAATATTATTATCCTCACCCAGAACACTGTTCCCCAAAGGTAAAAATTTTAAGCCAAGTGGAACAGAAGAGATGCCTCCTTCCTGTTCTAACATGGCCTTGTACTGCTCATAAAATTAGCCACTTGTTCTGCCACTTACAAAGGTTACAGTAAAGAATAAATGGGATGACAGTAACCAGAGGGAAGAGGGGAGGGAATTTCAGGGGAAAAGGGAAGGGATTATAAGAACAAGTATAAAGAACAAATGGACAAAAACTAAGGGCGGTGGAAATGGGAGGGAGGTGGGGAGCACTGGGAGGGTGAACTGGGACGGGAGTAAAAGACAGAAAACTGTACTTGAATAACAATAAAAAAAAAGAATAAGAGCAACATTTTGAAACATCATAATATTTTTTATTTTAACATTTAATGATAATTTAAACTTCTTCTACTTTCAAAATCAAATTAAATTAATCAAAAACCTAAGCTTTATTAATAAAAAATCTAAGATTTATTATCTAAATGTATCTGGCTACAATAAAATAATCTATAATAATAATATATTATATAACAATATAATAATACAAGTATATAGAAATGTATATGAGTATATGAGTAATAGAGATAGATGTATATGAATCTACATTTTGCAATCTAACATTCTATAACTCTAACATGCATTTATCCATGTAATGTCTAGATTCTGGTGTAGATATTATAAGATAAATATATGTGATTACTATAATATTAGCAATATAAAGATTTAGATTTATACATATGCTTTTATTGCTATACGCTTCTTTTTTTATTTTTTTAAAGATTTTATTTATTTATCTTTAGAGGGTAAGGGAAAGAGAGAGGGAAAGAAATATCAATGTGTGGTTGCCTCTTGTGCGTCCCCTGCTGGGAACTGACCTGCAACCCAGGCATGTGCCCTGACTGGGAACTGAACCGCGATCCTTTTGTTCTCAGGCCTGCGCTCATTCCACTGAGCTATACCAGCCAGGGCCTTGCTATACACTTTTTATCCAAATGTATTATCATCATGTAAAGCCCAAAGTTGCTAATTCTAAAGTGAGGGAATGGTAAATATTTAAGCCAGAAGAATCTTGCTAAGTCCTTATACACTGGTCTTCATAGAAACCATGCTCACTTTCCCAGGGCCCCAGCGTAAAGGGGAGAGCAGAGACGTGGTCAGACATGGGATTTCCCACACAGGTGTTGGCATGGGCAGCCAGTGCAGTGACACTGGGTCACCACCTGAGTTGGTACCGGGAGCCACTCCAGAATTGCAAGTCTTCATTCTGGAAGTGTTATTTCCTCCTACACATGGGAGAGGTGCTGCTGTGGCTCATCCTTGTGGGGTGAGCACAGGTAGTGGAGAGCAAAGGTGGCCCGCGATGTAGTCGAGCCAGTTTTCCCATCAGAATCAACTTCCTGTTACCATAGACATCGTAATAAATGCTAGTAACCCATAAATTATTATTAAAAATTGGTACTTTGAAAGAAATTATAAAACTTGTAAAAAAATTCAGATATAGTATATGTCCAAACTGCATTTAGTTTTGTATCAACATAATAGTCTAAGACATACCATCAATTCAAGGGGATGGGTCAGAAGAAGTAAAACTCTAAATTACATGTAGAAACTGATTAAAAGCAAAAGTGATTAAAAGCAATATTGATAAAGGCAAATTGATTTATTAAATGCTAAAAATTTTTTAAAGTATACCTTAGAATTGAGTACCAACTAAGCTTTAACTGTGAAAGATTACCACTTAACTTACGTCTAGTTCTCTTTATTAGGGCTCAGTAGAAAGTTCATCTTGAATCATTTTAAAAGGGATGAAATCTATTGGAAGCTTTCTGTACTCCAGTCCTATGGGACTTTAGAGCAGTTCTGGAATAAAAGCCTGTGACCCTCAATTCAAGTGACATGATATGAGTCACATAGTAGGTGACACTCAGAGATGGAAGAAGGGACTCTATTCAGAGACTGTAATTGTCTGTCCTCCTTAAAAAAACATGAATAGCTAATATTTATTGAGCACTTACCATGTGCCCATTTAATCCTCACAGTAAACCTATGAGTTAGGTTCTATTGTTTTTCATTTTATATCTGAATGAATGAGCCTCAGGGAGGTTAATTAAATTACCGAAATATGCTCTACAGGGCCACAAGTAAAAGGAACAAAAGAGAGAGAGAGAAAGCCTGAGCAGTCTTTTGTTTTCCTAGTCCTTTGGCAGTCTCAGTTATGTTCCTGTGTACCCTGGACTCTCTGTCTAATGTTGCCAGTTTCCGAAGGCAATCAGACACACCCCACTTTTCCAAACCAGGCAATGTCTAGTTTTTAATAGCTCTAAGCACTCCAAAAGTCATGTCAATTAAAAGTACTCTGCAAGTTCCAGTTTCAGCAATAATAATGGGTCTTACTTCACACCCTTTGGACAATTAATTAAAATAGCCACTATTTGAAAACACTAATTTCGATGTGGCCGGCCTTCCTTTCCCAGAAAATGGCACATATGTTGGAGGCTTTGGGTCCAGGTTACTTCTAAGAAGATGGTAAGATGCATTTGATTTAGATTTCTAGAGATTGATTTTTTTCCCCCCTCAACTCATAGGTCACTTGACAAGAAAACAGTTAAATCAATTACAGTTTAACACCAATTACCCTCTTTCTATTAAGAGAATATACCAATGGCTTGAGGTTCTGTAGATAAAAGAGAGACTGTGTTGTGACTAAATTCTTGTGGCCACAGCATTGAGAAGAAGTAGATTGCATATCCAATGGAGCCACATAAATGCAGAAAGGAGCTGGGTCCTCATGGGAACATGATAAATCAGGACCAAGCCACCCACAGGAGTGGGTGGTGCTCTTGGCCTCTCACCCGAGAATAAGAGCATTGTGGTGATGACGGCTGGTGGAGCAATTGAGCGCAATAGAAGCACATGTTAATCAGCTATTTCCACAGCCATCTGGGATTTCCACCCAAAGGTAATATCAAGGAGAGTAATTTTCACCTACGATCTTTTTTTTTTTTCTGCTTAGTTATTTAAGTAAATAACTTAAGCTTGTAGTTTCCTTAGGAAATTACCACAATCCTCGTGTCCTCTAAAAAGCAAATCCAGAGATTCATATTTTCTATCAAAACTTATTTTTAAACATAAGGAGTTGACATTATCTACATTTTGAGTTGAGTCAAAAGTTGTCAAGGAATGGGATTAAGTAACCCAGACCAAAGAACACATTTCGTTTATGGACTTTGGAATACAAATAAAGCAAAACAGGAAGATACTAATTTTTCCCGTTTGTTCTGTTTTCTTTCTTTCTTTTTTTTTTTGACAGTATTCAATTAGCTGCACAGTTCTATCAATGGAGGAAAGTGGCGTTATTTTAGGAACTACAGTAGAGATGAACACAGAGACAATAGGGGACGGGTGCCAGATGGGGACACACTGGCAGTCCTGGGTCTTTCATCCACTATTCATGACGGTCCAGGATCCCAAGTACACATCTAACAGTCGTAATCATATGGTTGAGGGGCAGTGAGGAAGGAGACGTCCTAGAGAAATAATTGTCTACAGTTGCTGATTTACCTAAGTATACATTAAATGCAGCCCTGACTAAGCGTTCCCTGTCATTAATCATTGTGCACTGTCACACCCATGACCTCCGAGTGACATTCAAATCCAGGAAATGTTCCTGGCTCCCTTGTAGAGACTTGTGTCTGGGCCAGGAGACCGTGGGAACTAGTCAGCTTCTCCCAGAAGACAGGGGCAGGTCTGGTATTCACCCGTGGGCCCCTTCTAGCGCCCGGAAGTGAGACAGTCACATGAGCTCTGGAGCTGAAGATGCCTAAGGCATTGACCTTGCTCGTCATGCCGCCTCTGTGCTCTCATGGTCCTCAAGGAATCCACCAACACTTCAGAGAGAGTTCCCTGTGAAAAGGAGATTCAGGCAGGCTGCTGGAAGAGCTAGGATCTGAAGAATCACCAAATAATGCGTAGAAATCTTAATATCGCTGCTTCTGGGGTAATCTTCCGCCCACAGCTTATAAAGGATGTTTGCTGACCATTACTGGGTACCTTAAAGGATCTGTAATTACCCCTGTGGCAACATCATTGGGAACCATAATGGGGCTAGAGTCCCGGCCCAGGAGTTCTCCGTCTCAAGTGCACTGAGTGATTTCATGCTTTCTTTTTTTTGTCATCACTGGAGGGAAAGAGTTAATAAAAAAGTAAAAATAATAGGAAAGGTTATTTCCCAGTGAGAGGTGCCCATGCTGTTCGGGTTTTCACACAATGCCATTGTCCACCACCATAACACTGATTCAAGAGGACTTGAACCGAAGACCTGAATTTGGGTTCTTATCTAAACTTTTGTCTCTGAAAGAAACAATCAATTAAGTAAATAAATAAACCTTGGGCTCTGGCCTTCACTCCCCTTGGCAGCTGGCTATATTGTCCTAACCCCTGATGCATAATATTATTTTTGTGTGCTCTGCTCTCTGGGGCTGGCTTTGAGGTTTGGCTGCTGCCCGACCTGGTGCTGACCTAGGGCAGGTTCCCACTGTGCTCCACGCCGTAGCTGGTGTAGGAGGAAGCACGAATTTTTGCACATAGTTCAGAATGCTTAGTCCAGGATAAAAAACATTCCATCGTGGGCACCCGGCGATGCTGGCGTAGGTTATCTACTCCTCTTCCTCGCCCACCACCGATGAGGGCTGGGTTTGGAGAGTAACGTGTCCAGGGTTCCCAGGACCAAGGATGAGATTGGATTGTCCTTAGGGAAGGAAGTGTATTCCCAGAAACCCAGGAGTGAGTGAAGCAGGGACACTGTGCAAACATGCTCAACCCTGGGCATGTAAGAAACTGAGTGTCTGACGTTGGGCCGGAGCTGCATTAACACAATGTTACAGTGCCAACATGAAAGACCAGAAAAGGGCAACACCAGCCTCAGGAGTAAAGTAGAAATGCATCTCCAGTGTGTCGGGAACACTCTTCATCTATCCACACGCAATAACCGGTAGCTGTGCGGGGAATGTCTAAAAAAATAGAGTTCTAGCTACTTCCTCCACCTGCGTGCCTGTGATCACGTGCCCATGAAAAGCTTATGTATTTTTTCTGCCCATCTGCCTTCCACGTTAGGACATGGCTAGTTGAGTATCAAGATGAAAAACAACTGTGTCCGGGTCGGATTGCCTGGATTTGAATTTCAGCCCTGCCATTTGCCAGCTGCCTGGCCCTGGGCAGGGTGAGCTGCATGAGGCTCAGTTTCCTGGGACAAGAGACCCCATCTTATTAGGGCTCCCGTGCAGGTTCAATGAGACACTTTGTGACAAGCCTTTATTCCAGCGACAGCTATTATTTGGGGATATTTCTTATCTCTTGAATTTCTATCTTGGATTCACCCTGGTGATCTTTCCTCCTTTATATTGATGAAATAATACGTGTGAAGTATCTGGCATACTTCTACACAAATGTCAGCAGTCGTTATTTTATTATTATTATTATTATTATTATTTTCATGACTAACCTAGGATCACACACTAAGTTAGAGACAAAGCTAAGATTAGAAACCAGGTGTCCAAAGTTTCAGTCTAAAGAAGGTGGTATCAAAATGCCATCTGCTTTTACTCCACAAAGTCAGCTCCCATTCATATCAGTTGCAGGTAGAATTTAAAAGCAGTTCTCAAGGGAGGCCTTGGGCGCTGCAGGCGGGGTTGTCAGCTGGTGCAGTCAATATGGAAAACAGTGCGTATGGCGTTGCCTCAAAAGGGAAAAATGAAGACTGCCGTATGATTCAGAAATCTCACTCCTGGAATTGGAGCCTGCGGCCATGAGACTATTAGTGTCACGAAACATTTTTCAGTCATAAGAACGAAGGAAACCCTGCCATTTGCAACAACACGGATGAACGTTGAGGACATTATGTGAAGTGAGATAAGTGAGGCGGTTACGAAAGACAAATATTGTATAACCTCACTGATATGTGGAATCTAACAAAAGAAAGAAAACGCCCTATGTTTATAGAAAATGACCAAATTTGTGGTTACCAGAGGATGAAGGTGGTCAAAGGTACAAACTTCCAGCTGTAGGAGAAGTAGGTGCCAGGGACGTAATTAACGCACACCAGCGTGACTACAGTTAACACTGCCGTGTAGTGTGCACTTGACCCTGGAACAGTGTGGGGGGTTAGGTGTGCTGCCCCCAGTGTAATCAAAAATCTGCACAGAAATTTTGACACCCCACCCCCAGACTTAGTTGACTGGAAGCTTTACTAGTTGTTAGTTATACAGATGGATATACTGGTCAAAATCTATGAAATTGAACACTTAACAAGTTATTGTTATACTGAATGTAACTTTCAACTTAAAAAAATGTGGGATCATGGCCTACATTGGGGCAGTCCCAGGAAAACTGAGATGTGTGGCCACCCTCAGTCTGGAGGCTTGCAGCAGAGATGGACAAGGTGATACTAAGATAGTTCCTGCTTTGTAGGAGAATTGATGAAAACAATCAGCTAATCATTGACCAGAAAATAGCCCCCGCCCCAGAATCCCAAGGTCAAAAGAAGAGAGGCAGAACTGGGAGGCAGTCCTGCAGCAGGAGATGTGCACGGCACAGACCTGTGTGCCCAGAGCTATTTCCTCTCCTGTACGTGCGAAATATGAGGCCCCCGAATGCCTGACCATCTGCTACCCTGCTTGTCACTGAGATAGGAGGGAGCACAGAGAGGACAGCTCTTCTCTGTCCTATTGGCAGTGGGGCTGATTTTCTGCCTCAGAGACTTAGGGAGAGGGCTTGTCTATGGTGTGGAGCCTTCTGCATGCCACCCTCTTCTCTGCTTGCACTGTTATGTTAAGGACTCGATCCGCAAAGTGCCTGCCCAGCGGATTTGTTTGTGTAAGGGATTCTCTGGATCAATGACTTCTTTAACATACTCTGATCGCCTACTCTCTAGTCTGCGGGTCACCTTCTTCATCAATTAGAGGATCCTTGGAGCTGAACTGGAAGAATCAAATCTCTTGAGAGCCTTGCACCTGGTTCGTAGATGAAAACAATGTTTGGGAACTTTCCATTGCCAGGTACTCGTTCCAGCTTCCCTCCCTGTCCAGAAGGGACTGGACCCAGGGAGCCATCAGTGTTCAAACACTGCGTAGAACGAAAAAGGGAACGGCAATGGGATCAGCTGCTTTCAACTCGGCCCCTTTCAAACGGTCTTCCTCAGCTTGCTTCATTTGGTTATGTTTTTTTAAAAAATAATTCTAATACTCCAAATAAGTTTTCCCTCTTAAATTTTTCCTTCAGGGTTGCAGGCTACACCACCTGCCCAGCCTCTCAGGCTGGACACCTTGGCGTCATTTTGATTCCTCACTCCCCTGAGCCCTCCACACACGACAATGGCTCCAAGTCTATAGCTGCCCCCTCTCTGCGCTCACACACCCATCCGATCTTGTGCCCAGTGACGACCCCTTTCCAGGGGTGTCCAGCCTTTTGGTATCTCTGTGCCACACTGGAAGAAGAGTTGTCTTGGGCCACATATTAAATACATCGTGACACGTAATCACAAACAAAGTCTCATAATGTTTTAAGTAAATTTATGATTTTGTGTCTGGCCACATTCACAGCCGTCCAGGGCTGCATATGGCCCGCAGGCCACAGGCAGGACACCCCTGGTTCGTCCTTTATCTCCTTCACCTACCCCACTGCGGTCGATCTTAACTGACTTCCCTGGTTCTAGTTCCTTTCAATCATATGTATATACATGCCATTAGTTTATCTAATGCACTGCTCAGATAACGGCATTTCCATGTTCAAAATTTTCAACAACCTCCCAGCATCTATGGAATCAGGGACAAACTCTTTGCTCTGAATTTGCTTTCAGCGCCCCCCCCCCTTTGATGAGCATCCCATTCATAGCCAGTGGCCTGACGGCTGCTGTGCTTTTTCAACCCTCGAGTTGGCTGATAATATTCTCCTTTCTGATGTGCCTTACGTATCTGTCCACTTCATCTTTCAAAGCTCATTCCAGTTCTAATTCCTTTAGGAAGTATTTTCTCGGGTTCCGATTAGATGTGTCCTGGTGTCCTTTCCCTCTTCTAAGCTGTCTTAGCACAGTAAAAGAAATCTTATAGTAGTTACTTTCTGTCTTATGTTACAGTAAAGCCTATACTTGTCTTAATCCCATTATTGGATTGTAAGCTCCCTGAAGGACAAAACTACATTTTGCTTATCTGTCCGTCTTTCTATGTTTTATACACAATTGAGCACATTGGAGTTATTAAATAAATATTTGTTAACTTCAATATAATTCTGACAATTTCAAAACTGCATTCATATTATTTGAGGCTATGATTAGTTACTACAGTTTAGTCTGGGCCATGATTTTAAAAAGTAGTAACTGTCCTCTTTCAAAAATTAAACTCCATCTTCAGCTTGGATATAACCTACTAAAAATGAGGAAAAGGCCAGAAGGCAAGACGGATGTTCTTCAATGGTCTTCAAACTGTTATATACTTGTCATGGCCTCAGTTAAAGAGACGCGTGCATCCCTAAGGAATAGAATAGAGAATCTAGAAGAACTGTGCACCCTAGAAATTGGGAAGCAGACCAAGTGGTGGCTGAAGGCTGATGGCAGAAAGGAGGTGGGTAGAAGCTTCTATAAATGACCTCCGAGTTATGCTGTCCATGGCTAACGAGGAGTTATTATCGTGACCTCACTGACCCACTTTGGAGCCATGACCATTTTTTTCTCTGGTGAACTTTCTAGAAAATACTATTGTTGCTGTGTGTTAATATTTGGGGGAGTTGTTCTTGTCAATGTCAGGCTGCCTAGTCTTTGTTGAGGGTACCAAGGACAGGACATTCTTTGTCTAAGTTTTAAAGGGAGAAAAGTTGAGTTTTATGGTAGCAGAAGTAACTGAAATTCACTGGGGAAAAATAAGCTTCTGTGGGCTGGTGGGGCAGGGCACAGGGAGGCTGCCTGCCCTTATTTACTTAGAGATTTCCTTTGGCGGCTCTTCTCCGACACAGCCCTGGACTGTTTCGTTACTGTCTTGAGCGGGGGAGAACCAGTTCCTGCCTGAGATGCTCAGTAAACATTCACTGACCGATGGCTGGTAAATGCCCTTGACTATTCCAAATGGATTAGTTCTGCTTGCCCTGAGAGTCATCTGGAACTTCCATCCGAGATGACAACTGGATCTCATGCAGCCCAGCAATGATCCCAAATCACGTTTGTTCTTTTTTGTTTTGGTAAGTCATGGGCTCCCAACATCTTCTATGCTTCAGCCCTGGCCTCCTGGACTGCACACTAGACACTTCATTTGAACACCAAGGGACTCTAAATCTCATGAGAAATGCTGCTCTTCATGCTTCCACAGACCTCCAAGGATCCATCCTTATTCTATCCACACCCTTCACCCAGGTGTCCTGCTCTGCTGCTTCCTCTCCTTTCGTCATGAAGAGCAGACCTGGAGGTAGGAGGGCATCGAGACCAGTGGGGAACTGTGGCCTTAGAGGGGAAAGCAGGAAGGGAAGAGCTCAGTAGAACTGGGCCAGGGAGACCTTCCGTTCCCACATCTTGGCAGAGAGGGAGGCTGTAGCGTTTTCGCTTCAGGAATCAAGTCTACATTCTAATAAGGACAGTAGTGCTGAAACAACTTTTGTTTTAGATTATTATGTTTATATATATATTTTCAGTTATAATGAGACAACTTGTTTTTAAGACAAGCTTTCCCCTGCTTTCTTAGGAAGAAGCTAATGAGCACCTTCAACTGGGTTGCTATTCCCTGATTTCAGATTGTAATGAACTTTTGGAAACTAAACACACATATAGTAAAGAGGCTAGAATGTTTTGATAAATATTTAAAAAATACAATTTGAAATCCCTCCATGCAGAGATAGACACTACTATATACATCTCATATATGTCCTTCTAGGTATTTTTCCCAAGCAAATATATTGTACGCACTTGTATATTTTAAAAAATAGATTCACACTAATTGCTCTGCCATCTGGGTTTAGTTTTGTCTTGGTTTTCCTTTTTCAACACAATCTTGTGAAGTTCTTCCCTGTCAATGAATATAGATATATACAAACATTTGTAATGGCTTCCTATGTTTGATTTTTGGGTGTTTTCTGTGACATAGGTGTTATTGTTTCAATAATGAGTTTGAGCAAATTAGCAGTCATTAATATTAATAATTATGTTGAATTTTATCATTATGTTAATTTTATGTTGAAATTAAAACTCAACTTTTTGGGGGTCCAATATTAGTATTAATATTTTGGACTAAGAGTTCTGGCTTTTGGCCTGAAATATTTCTTAATGTAACTTAAGTATCATTATGTGTCACCTGGGACTACCTTGCCACCTATGAACTTAGGTAAAACTGGATTCCGCCTCTTTTTCTAGGGTTGGAACAGGTCAGAGGTCTCCCCACAGCTTCTCCACCTTTCTTTTGTTCCCTTCTGGTTCTGTTTCCGAGGTCATGGACTCCTCAGGGAGCCACCTTGACACCTTTATGTCAAGTGTGGACATAAAGCAGAACATAGAGCCTTGCCCTTTCTCTATTTTCTGCAAGCAACACAATCCCTCTGTGCTTCTTGGTGTTTAACTGAAGAATTGAGGTGTTGTAGAGAAGAATTTCATAGTGTGCCACAGAGCCGTCCACAAGCCTCTCTGCCAACACCCCCGAAGCCCACTGACTGGATGGATGACCTCCCCCACTGCACGCTGATCTTGCCATGCCCCCAGCTGCCACTCTGCCTTCAGTTGGGGAACCACTCGATCTGATCAGCCTGTCCAGTGGAGTCCCCAGTGGACAAAAATAGCACAGACATATAAATATACTTACTTATTAGGTTGACTTGAATGGAATTGGCTGTATTTAGTATACCTTTCAAATAGACTTATTTGCTTACCAGAGTTATGGACTTTGGAGCAAGAAACAGCTTCCAAAGATGGAGTTCAGGTCCTTCCTTTTTCAGTGGGAGAAACTGGAACTAGAGGCCTAATATTCCCAGCCACATTCAGCTCCTTTGGTCCAGACCTCTGCCCAGAATTCCAGGTTCCTGGCTCCTTACCCTATTACTTCACATTGTTAGAAACAAACAAACAAACAAACAAACAAACAAACAAAACCAGGAGGTGAATCATTTTTACTGTTTGTATTTGTAAGTAATCTTGCAAGGCTATGTCTAAAATATTAGTTATTGAGTAACCAAATCAAGGAATGAGGCCATGTGTAATAAAAATATACTATGTTCCAAAATTTTTTAAAAAATAATAATTAAAAAAACAGGAGTTCTTTAATAGTTGGGTCCTGATTGCTGTAGGCAGGTTAATCGGAGGGATTTACCCCCAGTCCCATCACCGGCAAGGACTGGCTGCAACCACCATGGAGAGTCAGCTGTGCAGGGGCCTACCTCACAGGGCAGGACTTACTTAAGCTGAGCTCCGGTTCCTGCTGAGTGTACCCCTTGAGTGCATCACTTGTGGAGGTGGTTCGGTGGTGCTTCAACATGGTCCAAAGCTGTGTACCAGGTGCAATGGCTCTGTGGCCTCCCAAGAGGTGGAGGTCAAGGTCAGCCGCTTCCTGTGCTCTGCCTGGGTCTTCCTGGCATGATCTACAAAGTGATCTGCAGGTGGCTGCTGCTTGTGCTGGACTTAGAGGTGCCCAGGTGAAGCCAAGCTGTGAACCAAGGCTGATTGCTGATGGTACCAGGCCTGGAGCCACTTAGTAAGAGGTACAGGGCACCTCAAGGCTAGATGCTGCTTGTTTGAGAGATTATAGGAAAGTCTGAAGTGTGAGCCAAGACGGGCCATTTGTAGGAAAAAGCCACTGGAAGCAGCTTGGGTGGACCTGCAAGTTGGGCAGGGTGGGGTATCAAAGGATTACCAAGGTGGGCAAACTCTGATAGTCAGGTTGATGGTGACTTAGATATAGCATCACCTGTCAGTTTGGTGAGAGGTCAGGGGAGGTGTCAGCAAAGGAACAATAGCTTCTTCCAGCACTTGTGTCCTGGAGAAAGCCACATCCGTAGCCCTTGTCCTGATGCCAGACAATTCACTTCTTTGCCACATGTCCTTGGTGCCTTCAAGTTGCTGCCTCAGTGCTGGAGCTCAGAGGGAGTGAATCCAAGTCAGTCTGTGGCAAGCCCTTTAAGAGGAACCGCCTGGGACTCCAGAATCTCTTGGTTTACTCAGCCTCTATCCCCAATGGTTTTCAAAGCCAGAAGTTGTGAGGGCTTCTCTTTCTGGCTCTAGAACCCTGGGCTGGGGGACCTTGTGCGGGGCCACGAGACACACCTCTCACTCCTCAGGGAAAACTTCTTCAGCCAAGACATCCCTCCTGATTGTCATCTGCCATATGTGGGTGTGGGATCAGCCTGGTCTGCATTCTCCATCCTTTCTACCAGTCTCGATGTGCCTTCTTCTATTTATCTTTAGTTGATGGTAGGGCTTCTGTTCAGCTGGTCTTCAGCTGGCTGTGAACAATGGTTGTTCCGTAGTTTAGTTGTGAGTTTGATGTGGTTGTGGGAGGATGCAGGTGCTGTATGTACCTGTACCTCCATCTTGACCAGAAGCCTCGAGATGAAATTTTTCAAACCAGAGAGAAGAGGGAACTATTAGCGTTCAAACCAAGAGGTCTGGCATTGCTGTTGTGACTTTTCTTCCGATTGTTTCATAAATCTGCCTAAGCCTTTGTGACCAAAAGGATAACCTCAGTTTGGAGAATCCTGGCCTGGGACCCAAGATTTTGAAGATTTGTTCCAGGAGTTGTCCTGTGACTTTTTGTACAATCTTCAGGATTTGTCTTAACCTTTTTGTGACCTGATCCCCTCTGGAAAGGGAGATAATATTACTTGCTTTAACTCAGTGCCTTTAAAAAAAATCTGTGAGGGTCCCAGGGGAAGCTGTGTTTTCTGTCGAGAAGGAAAAATGATACTTTACCCCTTCAGCAACACATAGATAATTATTTGAGATAAATACATGCAATTAAGTTTGTTTTCGTGTGTTTAGTACTTTTTGGTTGAACAAAATGTAGCTAACTCAAGAATGTTTTACCTTTAACTTCTTTCATCTCGGAACATTGTAAAGCATGTCTGGCAGGAAAAACTGCCCTTGGAGAAGCAAATTTGAAATTACAGTTGGCCCTTGAACAACAAGGGTTTGAACTACATGAGCGCACTTATACATACTCCCCCCCCACAAACAGAGTAAATGTATTTTCCTTATGATTTTCCTAATAACATTAGTTTTATTGTAAGAATATAGTACATAATATATATATAACATATAAAATATGTGTTAGTTGACTGTTTATATTATTGATAAGGCTTCCAGCCAACAGTAGGCTATCGGTAAAGTTTTGGGAGGTCAAAACCTACATGCTGATTTTTCGCTGTGTGGGGTGGAGCTGTTGGCACCCTTAACCCCTGTGCTGTTCAAAGGTCAACTGTATAGACAAACGTAATGATCCCCCTTAACAAACAACTCTGAAGTGTGCCTGGAACCTCTCTTTTCTCTGTTCTTATAGCAGAACGTATAGATCTTCCTGACTACTGATATCTAGGCCCATGAGCCAGTTAGGGTATCACTAGCTTAAGTATGAATCAATATGCTAATGACTCCAAACTCTACAACCTCAGTTCTCATCTCTCCAGTGAAGTTTTTGCTGGAATTCTAGCTGCCTGCTGGGTCTCCACTTGAGTACTCCACAGCCACCTCCAACTCAACATGTCCTGAACGGGACTCATTATCATCTGCCTTTTCCCCTGTGTCAGGTTGTCCTCTGCCCAGTTATTCACCCAGGCTTGATAGCCTTTCCAAATCATTCCTCTTTCTTGCCCAGAATTTTTAATCAATCATTAAGTGCCTTCAGTAAGTGGCAAGCCCTTCTAAAGTCTTTCCCTCCTTCTCAATATGTACATCTAAAGTCTTTCCCTCCTCCTCAATACATCTAAAGTCTTTCCCTCCTTCTTTCCTATATCACTGATCTAGTTCAGTCTTTTATCTTATCGCACTTGAACTATTGCTAATTATTGATCCAACAAATATTTGTTAAGGATATACTGAAGGCCAGCACTATTCTAGGAACTTGGGATACTATTAACAAAAAAAAATCCTCAAAGATCACAAAGTACAGCGTGTGGAATATAATCAATAATATTGTAATAACAATGTGTGGTGTTAGATGGGTACTAGACTTATTGGGGTGATCATTTCATAAGGTATATAAATGTCTAATCACTATGTTGTACCCCTGAAATTATGTAAGAGTGTATGCCAGTATTCATTGAAAATTTTTAAAAAAATCTAAATACACAATAATCTCTGCCTTTGAAGAGTTTACATCCTAGGGACAGGAGGGAGAAAGATGATACTAAGAACATAATAAATCAGTAAATTATATAACAGATTAAAATATAATCATTACTACGAAAAAGTAGGGCAGGGGTGGTAGAAGGGATAGAGTTCGGGGGTCTGGAGTTAACCATCTTACATGGGGGGTCAGGGCACCCACTTTTGAGATGATACCCTCTGAACAAAGCTAGGAAAGAGATAAGCCAGGCAGTCCCCAGGGGACGTGTTCCAGGCCCAGGGAGAGAGCCTCAAGATGGGAACACAGTTGGCGTGTTCAGGAAGCAGCAGGAAAAGCAGGGC
>PVKM010017458.1:0-25914 GCA_004027735.1 Carollia perspicillata
ACCAAGTGCTTAATTTTCAGTATTTCAAATATGAGATGATGATTTGGGTACCTACTTACAACCTCAGCAGATCAGGCGCAGACCCAGCTCTTTGCCATGTCTCCTGCTTTGCAGCGGGCACTCCTGCTCCTTGCTCTTCTCTTCTTGAGGCATCAGCAGCCCCATCTAACCATCTTTCATGCTCCATGCTAAGCATTGATGCAGATACCAGTTATGTTTTCACTTGAGAGATTTTTATTAGGAATGGGAACCAAATTGATATTATCTACTTGGACTAATTGATATCTTAGCAATGGTATCAATCAGAAAAGGCTTGTTTTCTGAAACAAATATTAGACAGCTTTTATTACAATTACTGTTGTTTCATCTAAGACTTTACGAAGCTAAGTTTCAAAAATACCTTTCTAGTGGCCTTTAATTTGGTGAACCAAATTGCATCCATACTGCATTTTTTTTTTACTTGAACATAGATATGTATATTCTGTCTAATATCTACTATCATGATTGAGCATGGCTATAGTTCATTTTCTTGCTGGAAAGCACTCGCCCTCCTTTAATTTTTTGCATTCAGGCATCAAAATTTTTATTTTCATGGGGAACAGCAGTGAATGAATCTGACACATCTTGTCCTAATGCTGCCTAGAGTCTATTTTTAATCCTAAGAATTTTTATGGTTGCAGGATATTTTTCCTTTTGTTATTCTTCAATAAGTGATTTTACAACTCTACAGAAATTGAATGCTGTAAAAATTTCCACATTATCATACAGGATCAAAAAAATATTCTAAGTACGCTATTGCCCTTCAAAATTGACTGTCTTCAATTATGTTATCTTGTTAATAATTTCTCTCACACAATTCAGACCTCTATTGTGTCTTATATATGTAAATTAAAGTATTAACTACTGGTAAGTTTTCTTTTGCAATATGAAAAACATGTTTCAAGCAAATGTTGACATTTTCTGAATTGTTAACTAATGGTGTTTTATGATTAGCATAAAAGAGAATAAAGCTTTCATTATTAATAACATTTGCCCTTAATTAGCAAATTATATGTTTCACTTTTAACTTAAATATAAAAGAACTATTGATGAAGGTAAGTGTTGTAAAAAATCACCCCTGGTAGAGAAATGACTATCAGAACTGTGGCGTTTTAAGTGTAGAAACAGTTTCAGTACAGGTCTGTTCCCGTGCCAGCATCCTCGTAGGAATTCGTTTTAGTAGACCATTGATGTAGGATTCATTTTTGCTTGTTATTTTTCTGTGAGTCACTGTTTTAAAATGTAAAACATGGAAGATAACCTGTGCACACACAATATCCCTTGTAATTATTTTGTATATGCAGAGTTGTCCTAGGAAAAAACATCTATGCTGGTGTTTCAAAAGCTAGAAAGGTATTCTGAAGTGCTCTTTCATCTTAGGACAATTTGAAATGGTGATATGTACAATTTCTAGCTTGTCTCATAACTTAAAAAGAGGAACTTTAAACATTTGAACAGCATAGTAACTAATGTTAGATATGTAAAAAAAGAAAAACAGGGGTATGAATGTTGCAGACTTTTCAGAATAGTAGTTACTTTTTGCCTTTCGAGGTTTTTTTTATCCTATAAAAGAATACACAAATAATTTTAGTGAACTTTTAGTTATAAAATTACATAAATGCAAACTGTATTTTTCTTGTTTATTATACCAGGCCAAATAATAATGAACTCCAACCAGCTCCTGGTTTCTTTTGTTTGGGAAAATAATTAGCAGTCCTTTGAAATTATCTGGCCACTCATAAAAACTCAAAATATTAGGTAGAATTTAGGGAAATAACAGTGCTATTGGAATGATTTTTTTGTGATAAAATGGATGAAAATGATGGCTTTATTCATGATTTTATTTCAGACTGTAAAATATGTAACAGAAGTAATTTGAGCTTGTAATATTTCAAATCAAGATGCATAATTTTAAACTATATTGAAATACTTCAACTCTAAAACATTTTTATAAATACCCATGAACATTAAGCATAAATAAAATTTTGATGATTGTATTTGAAATGCCATAAAATTTATACTGGTGAGGAAAACAAGAAAAAATACATATAATTTGTTTACTAGTCAGCTTTGGTTTTAGATTTTTCCTAGAATAATTCTCCATTAGACAGTTATACTAGTTATTATTTTAACTGTTACTTAAATTATTTAAAATTAACTTTGCAAACTGTCTTTATTAAAGAAGCTTTTAAAATCTTCAATGTATTTCCCTTTGATAGTTCTGATAGAGAAAGTAGGTACTCCCCCCCCATTGTTGTTTTTTAAGTGTAATCCTACAGGATTTATCTGCTTGCAAATTGGTTTGCCAACCTTCCTTTCTAGAATGCTGTAGCGTAAGAGTGAAATAGGAGTTTCAGGGCATAAGCCCCTTTTAACCATATGAGTGTGCTTGACCACATATACACTATCAAGATGTTCAGCTTCTTTGCTCCTCTCACCTTAAAATGGCAGTGACGATAAATGCGTCCACCTCTCAGATCCATTGAATTCCAGGGAGGTAATAGAGATGGAAACGTTCTACACTTGTAAGGTATTTGTATTATCCAAATATCAGAATACACAAAACAGAGTCATTCTTAATTACCCTACCAAAAACTCAGTATGTACCCTGGGCAAGTAAGTATTTACAAAATTAATTTTATTATTTTGCAGTTTTAATGTGCAGAATTCAGCTCTTCCATTTATGCATGTCCTGTGCTTTACAAAAGAATGGAGCTTTTTCTTTAACTTTAAAAATATCTTTTATTAGTCTAAATTTTTATTTTTCTTATCTTTTAAACTATGAGAATAATGCTGCTTTCAAATATACCCTTAGTATTTTTGTAATGATGCTTGAATGTCCTCTATTAAATATTTTATTTACACATCATCGAATTCTTAAAAGAAATTTGATTTCAGGAGAAATTAGATTTGTGTTTAGAAGATTAAATTAAAATCTTTTCGTTTATTCTGTCATTGGTAAATTCTTATTTTACTTATTTGATTTGTATTATCCCCCTGAAGTTCGTACATTCATGATTCTGAATGCTCATCTCAAAAGATACTGTTTAGTAAGCTCTCTGTGCCCTGTACTGTCTATAATAGATGATTCTAGTCTATTCTGCCTTCGACCATTATTCTGTCACATTTACTTGCACAGTCAAAAAATTAGTAACAGTTTTTTTTTTCTGTACATGATCTTAGTTTTCTGAAGATCATGCTACTAATAAGCATTTTTTTAAACATTTTAAGATTTTTTCAACAATGACCTCTCAAAACCAAATGACTCTTTTTTTCTGACACCCCTTTCTCCTATAGCAAACCTATATTTAACTTCCCTTGTGTGCTTTGAAATCTAAAAAGCACAGAGTTATTGCTACATTTCAGCAATCCTTGCAGCATTCTGAGAGATAAATTGGCAGCCATTGCAGGTAACGAGCCCGAGTTGCATAAGCGTGTGCAGCGTGGGCACGCAAGGTGCTGCTGTCAGGAGACTGCTGTCCTTCAGTGGCGTTCCACATGCGCTCTTGCTAGGACAGAGCTGAGTTTGTTTCTTCCATAGTATTAAGCTTAATGAAATTTTGATCTGTTTGATTTGCAAATAGTAACTCTAATACCTATTTCTCTGAGTAGGCAAGTTAGATTTAAAAAGTTAAATTTGGGAAAAAGTGGGGAGTCATTCAGCATCACAAAATGCCATTTATATAGGTAATACTATTTTACTTTTTGTTCCTGCATTTATTTGGTCATGTAAATGTGCTTAGAACTAATAAATTTGCAATTGGTGAAAATTAATGCATGACTCGTCAGCAGAGTATGGAATGTCAGCATGTGCCATGAAATTGCAATTCTTCGATTCTTTATTTTCCAATATTTACATACTGGTTCCATTTAGAGTGTAGTCCATTCTTATTTTTTGTTTCATAGATTGGCCAAAATGGGAAGGACTGGATTCCGTTCTCTTCCACGAAGAGTCAGTGGGACTGGCTAAGGTCAAGGTCTGAGGCTTTTTCCATCTGTCATCAGGTGTGCATTGATCAGAATTCACTACACTTCTGTGCATGTGTCTTTATAGTATTTGATTGATATGCATATTATGAATGTGGACTTTTATTCGATGTTGAGCTCACAACCTTATATTTATCCTGTAGTTTTAAATGCACCAATAACTAATTTGAGTTTTGTAATATTTCGAGATCAAAAGATATTACTAGCCATGAAAAAATTTCAGCTGGTCTTAGAAAAGTGTAATATTTGAAATCTGCAATTCTTCATTGCTCAGTATGTACATCCAAAGATAACAGAATTCACTTGTTACTCCATATTGAGTATCACCAATTTTTACATAATCAAATGTTTGTATATTGTTTCATGGTGTACTTTTTATAATTTTTTTCAATAACTTAAATGTTACCATTTTTCTCAGCTGGAATTCTCTGCCCATTATGGTTGGATCTCATAACACAATGTCAAATATGACCAGTTTTTGAAATATTTTCAGATATCAGTTATATACAGGGATTTAGATTCTTTGCATTCTTGTGTTGATTTTACAGTTGCAAAATGTGTAAGTTTGTTTTCTACAATGTTCTACATAGGTGTACAAAATCATCATGTTAAGAAATCAAACAGTTGAAATTCCTCTTTTTTTCTGCCTTGTAGGAGTGCTTTATACCAATTTACAGTGTCATTACTGGTTACAGGAGAATCACTGTTTAAATATTTCTGAGAGAGGTGTCTCCTGACTGAAATTATACCAGGAAAGACCAAATCCTTGGATTCCAAACTTGATCTTAAACCAGAGGGCACATACTGAGTTAGCATTAGTAATGTCAGTTGCATTTTTGTGTTTATGTCCCTTTTAAACTGCAGGGGAGACTTAGGCAACCTGAGCAGCATAAAAGAAGGCCTTGCCTGTGTCTGCCTACCAGTGAAGAAAAGATACACGAACCAAACACTGGTTAACTTACCCATATGCTTTACATTTTAATCATATAAGTGGATAATTACTCTATTTTGCCTGTTTCATGACACCTCTATGTGAAAATACAGTAGGGCACATTGTAATATACACTTAGTTTTACAAAAGTGTAGGTTAAATTTAAAGTCTCTCCAAGTAGGTAACTGGAATCTGGGAAAGTCATTGTCATACCTATAGCTCGTAAAGTGTCAGTCTCATGCCACTTTGTATCACAAAGACAGGTGATACAAAGAAATTGATTTTCTTTATTTTTTTCTGAATATATAATAGGATAAAAAATCCAGATGATTAGTAGTTGATAACAGTTATTTAGCTACATTCAGTTTTCAATTTAAAAATCAGATCTTTTAAAAGAGTTTGTAGGTATTATTTCTGTCTCTCTTAAAAGTATATATTGCTATACTAGTATTTGTGAATCTTGAGGAATCATTTAGCTCTTTTATGTCAGTTGAATGTTTGGGGGTTCGTTTCTTACTCTGAAAAATACAGTTGATAATATTTACTCTCTCTTGTCCACAAATTTCCAAAGCTTTCTGTCAGTTTAAAATTTTTATTTAAATAGACATACTCTGTTTCCTACAGTATATTCATTTCTTTCTCAATGCACCAATAATGAATTGAAACTCTGACACATGTTTTTACAACCTGAAACACCTCCATAATGATGTATCCTTGCATAGGTACCGTGCTCTAAGCCAAAAGTCCCACCGGTGTGCTGCACACAGGTTACAGGTGTGTCAAAGACTGACCGCTCAGCTCTTGGGGAGGCCTGATAACTCTGGTTCGTCCACTAACCTCTGTCTGCCCAATGAACAGAATCATTTTCTATGATGCGAAAAATGAAAAACGGTGAGGAAAATTACTTCAACCAAATCCTTCTTTCCTCCAAATGACAAGGAGCCATGATCCTCACCTAATATGTAACATCAAAAGGCTTTACCATTTCAAGAATGCATATTTGTTACGAAGATTAGTCATTTCTACTCTTGACTCAGAAATTGCTCTGGGTGTGATGACACTGATGTAAAGAGGATATTTTCACTCTGGGTGACCCATTCAACTCTTTCAGGCCTCTGGTGTCTGCATTAGTTATGTCTTCCATGGACTGAGTAGTTCACGAGGTGCCTAAAAGAGTTTTCAGTTGCTTACTTATATTTTATTTTCCTGTAACAAAGAGTGTGACTTATACAAATTAAAATGATTTTTAGACATTAAAATATTTGTGGAAACATTTTTTATGTTCTCAGTCAGATTTATGTTCTCTAGTCTCTTTCCATCTGTCTCTTGTAAGATTTGAAGCTTAATAATGCCACTTTTAGTGTTATGTTTTGGGTTTTCTTTTTTCATAATTCACAGTTCTGTTTATTCTGTGATGGCATAAAGTCACAAACGAGACACTAAAAACAAGGAAAAACTACAAATACCACCAATGCAGGGTCTGTTAGAACCATGTCCCATTGGGAAAACACTTAAGTGCCTTGTAGATTTGTGTAATTTTTTTATTATATAGTACTTTACTTTCATAACTATTATGAAAAATACTTCTGTTTTTATTGAAAATATCTTAATTTTATAAAAGGGCACAGATGTATAATAGATAATTTGGAAAACATGGAAAGTTACAAAGAAGAAAATACATGTAATCCATAGCTTCAATATTCAGAGCCAACAACACTTAACATTTTGTTATAGATTCTTCTAGTGTTTTTTAAGGCATGTGCATATTTTTTTTACAAAAAAGTAATTATACTGTATGTATTTTATATCTTGCTTCTTTAACATAACATTTGTAATAGTTGTATCCTATTCTATTACATGAAAGTCTCATAGTTTGTTATACATTTTTTATTTTTGGACATTTGGGTTGTTTCTAGCAGTTTGTAGTATAAATAATGGTGTAATGATGATCTTTATAAATAAATCTTTTCTGAGACTGTATATTTCCCTAAAGTTCATTTCTAAAATGAGAATTATTGGCTAAAAGGTCTGAAGTTTTTGTTTGTTTGTACTTTTTTTAGTGTCATGTTTTGATGCTTCCTGAGCACTTCTGAAATCGCTACTGCTTTTCCTAAGTACAACGTGTATCAGGTGGAATTTCAAGAGATGTGTGAACTGTTCATTCTGAGCAATGCATTATTATGTATTTTGACAAATATAAAGAAACCTACAGATATTACATTAGACCAGCTGAATCCATTTTATGGTTTCTTTTTAATTCAAAAGCATCACATAGCAAATAAAATTTTTAAAAATTAAATTTAGTTACAAACTAGTTGTTTCTTATTTTTTTTTCCAGTCCCTTTTTGCTTTCTTTTACGACCACATGAAACTTGAGAAGCCACCTAAAGCTAAATCATTTAGTGGAGTTGGGCAGTTCCCAAGTGTCCAACAAGAAGGCCTGGTTTAGGCTGCGATGGCCACTGTCATTCCTGGTGATTTGTCAGAAGTAAGAGATACCCAGAAAGTCCCTTCAGGGAAACGTAAGCGTGGTGAAACCAAACCAAGAAAAAACTTTCCTTGCCAACTGTGTGACAAGGCCTTTAACAGTATTGAGAAATTAAAGGTTCACTCCTACTCTCACACAGGAGAGAGGCCCTACAAGTGCATACAACAAGACTGCACCAAAGCCTTTGTTTCTAAGTACAAATTACAAAGGTATTAAACTCTATTTGTCTTTCAGATTATATTTGCTATGATGTTGGCTGTGTGAAGCCATTGTAAGCGTATATATTTGTATACACATTTTTTAGCTGATTTGCAGAAAGGAAATGTTAAGTAGATTAGACATTGGCTAGTTTTAGTATTCTAAATCACATATTTTTATGTGTTAGTGTCTTTGAATTTTTAAAAATGAAATGTTTAATGAGAGTAGAATTTCCGTTTGTACAAAGAAATTACAAGAAAAGGTATGGACGTTTACGTGAGTATATTCAGTCTTGCTCATTTGATTTTGTAATAATAGCTGAAAACCAGCCAGTGAAAATTCAAGTGGCAACTTAAATGACTCAAGTTCTACAGTATTTAGGTATATTAACTATCCTTGTAGTATAGATTAAATTTAAAAGTGTCCATTAGTAGGGAAATTCTGTTTTAGCATAGTAGTTTAGCTTCCATTTGAAAAGTGAATACATGCCATTTTTGTCATGATACTTACAGAATATGTCTGTGTTTAAAGGCACATGGCTACTCATTCTCCTGAGAAAACTCACAAGTGTAATTATTGTGAGAAAATGTTTCACCGAAAAGATCACCTGAAGAATCACCTACATACACATGACCCTAACAAAGAGACGTTTAAGTGTGAAGAGTGTGGCAAGAATTACAACACCAAGCTTGGGTTCAAACGTCACTTGGCCTTGCACGCTGCAACAAGTGGTGACCTCACTTGCAAGGTCTGTTTGCAGACTTTCGAAAGCACGGGAGTGCTGCTGGAGCACCTTAAATCTCATGCAGGCAAGTCATCTGGTGGGATTAAAGAGAAAAAGCACCAGTGCGAGCATTGTGACCGCCGGTTCTACACCCGGAAGGACGTCCGTAGACACATGGTGGTGCACACTGGAAGGAAGGACTTCCTGTGTCAGTACTGTGCACAGAGATTTGGCCGAAAGGATCACCTGACTCGACACATGAAGAAGAGTCACAATCAAGAACTTCTGAAGGTCAAAACAGAACCGGTGGATTTTCTGGATCCATTTACCTGTAATGTTTCTGTGCCTATAAAAGATGAGCTCCTTCCAGTGATGTCCTTACCTTCCAGTGAACTGTTGTCAAAGCCATTCACAAACACTTTGCAGTTAAACCTCTATAACACTCCGTTTCAGTCCATGCAGAGCTCCGGATCTGCCCACCAAATGATCACAACTTTACCTTTGGGAATGACGTGTCCAATAGACATGGATGCTGTTCATCCTTCTCACCACCTTTCCTTCAAATACCCATTCAGTTCTACCTCATATGCAATTTCCATTCCTGAAAAAGAACAGCCATTAAAGGGAGAAATTGAGAGTTATCTGATGGAGCTACAAGGGGGCATGCCCTCTTCATCCCAGGATTCTCAAGCATCGTCATCTAAACTAGGGTTAGATTCTCAGATGGGGTCGCTTGATGATGGTGTGGGGGACCTCTCCCTGTCAAAAAGCTCTATTTCTATCAGTGACCCTCTAAACACACCAGCATTGGATTTTTCTCAGTTGTTTAATTTCATACCATTAAATGGTCCTCCCTATAATCCTATATCAGTGGGGAGCCTTGGAATGAGCTATTCCCAAGAAGAAGCACATTCTTCTATGTCTCAGCTCCCCTCACAGACACAGGATCTTCAGGATCCTGCAAACACTATAAGTCTTGGGTCTCTTCACTCACTGTCAGCAGCTTTCACCAGTAGTTTAAGCACAAGCACCACCCTCCCACGTTTCCATCAGGCTTTTCAGTAGGATTCCAGGACGTGGATTTAATACAGAAATGTGTTTGTAACCCTGCCTTAGATGACTCTTTTTATTTTAGTGCCTACTTTTAGACAGTATAAAAGTTTCTGCTTTTGTATAGTACCAATATTCATTAAGCCAGTATAAAATAGAAACTAGCTTTGGAACCATTTGTGTTCAGTTATGTTTACCTGAGTATTTTGTCCTAATTCACTGCCAATTGTCATATTTTAAGATTATTTTTCATATAGGAAAGCCATTATTATTAGTAATGTCTTACAAATCCTACATTAGAATTACTTTTGATGTTAGACTTTTTATTTTTTCCATTACTAATGGCTCTACCTTTTGACATTTGGCTCATTGAAAAAATTTGCAATAGAATGTAAATTTTCTAAAATGTATATGAGTAACCCAAGAGTTTTTTAAATTTTTGCTAGCCTCTAAATGGATTCATAATCATATATTTCAAATGAATTAAGAGTCTATTGTGGGGAGATAACCGATGCTTCTTAGATGTACAGTAGCTTCAGATTAGTATATTTTGAAGACTTGCTGTTGTCTTGCTCAAATAGTTCCTGTCTCTGTTCACATATAAGGAAAACAAAACCTACACACAGAGCACCAGTATTTATAGCAAAAAGAGACTCCTAGTAAGGTGACATGGCATTCCATGTTATTCAGTAGTTGGCCTTAAATTAGTACACAGGATATTTTGCCACATTTCGAACTTTTTAACTTGCTCTCTTTCCATGTAATAATACTAGTATGTATGGCATCAGAGTCTTCAGAGTCAGTTCATGGATAGCTCTCTTTAATATTTTCCACCTTTCAAGGCCAAAGGGTGGGTCAAATGCAGCCAGCAATTTTATTTTTATTGTTAATTCAGATTCTGGACCACAGTTGGCTCAGAATCTAGAGCCATCGTGGAACACAGATGTTAGGTGCATCTACCCAAGAGTGAACTGTCTCATCTTAGGTGGTTTATTAAACATCCTAAACGGGAAGATATGAAGCATACCTTTCAATCTGGGGACTTGTCTAGGGGTCATGCTCCCTGTTACCAGAGTTGGAAACTAAGACTATTGAGAAGTTAGTAAAACCTGTTGCTCATATCACTTGTAGCTAAACTTGATAACATTTTCTTTCCCTTAAGAGGCAATAGCAGAAAACAACAGTTTAGCCCCTTAATATCTTTCTCATTCAGTGTTAATTTGTCTTTCCTTGCTATTTTCAGATGGAGAATTTAAAGTGAAATGCAGTAGAAAACTATTGGAGGAATGACCACAAGGTTTTAAGCAACTAAAAATATATACAGTAAAACCCACTTTTACTTGTCTCTGGGAAATGCAGGGAATGTTGCAAATCAATAAGTTGAATTTGTAGAGGGAGAAAAAGTAAAACAATCACTATCTTAGTTAATGTGAAAATAATCAAGAATATTCTGTTCACTTAATATAGTAGTTGTGGGCTTTCCTCATGTTAGATGACCATCATAATCTTGTGAAATGTCAAATTATCATATTTTTCTAATTATCAGTAGGGACATCAAACTAAAAAACCATACCTATTAAGCACTTGTTAACACCTTATTTGGGAGCCTCTCTGTTGGGGCAGGTGTAGGGGTGGGGGGTGAGGGGGCTACAGAAGAGTATATATCTCTTTAAAAAGAAAAAGAAAAATTGTGAGCACTCAGCCCTATATATGGAAGCTTTTTTCCCCTTTTATAGGGCCAATTATTACTGCAGATTGCAATGTTTACCAAGAATTTCTAAAAAATGAGTGCAGATTACTGAATATAATGCATTATTTAAAAATACTTGGGAGTAGTATAATTTGTGGAGGAATGTACATTGTAATAATGTAAATGGGGGTTTCACTCTATATATTATATCTGTACACACACACATATATCGCACTTCATAGAATCAAAGTTGCTCTCTTAAGGAACTTTGGCTCCTGATATTTTATCATGCTCCTACTTTTTTTAATCCTAGGAGCAGTAGTTTTTATACTTATATTTAAATTTTATTATTAAAAATTACATTTTATAAAAGTGTTCCAAAGGCATTAAAATTATATATGTTAATAAGGAAATACATTTAAAATTTTTTCAAACTGCTCCTAAGCTTTTGATTAGGAGACTATTGCTCTGAAAGTAGGCTTTTAGCTCTGCTTTATTACTGCTTCCTTTAGTTTCTATGAAACAGATTGCTTACCGAAATCATTAGTTGAATGATTAGTGTTCAATATTGCTTTAATGACCATTTTTAAAAATGGAAAAAAGAAATTTGGTGACAGAGCACAAATAAATAGAAAACCTATTTTTAAATAGAAATCACAGATGCAAGTGTGGAAACACTACTTTATATAAAATGTGCAAAAGGAGAAGTCAAATTAATGAACTGAGTCAGCCTTACTAGGCCGTATTTCACTGCTAGTAAAAAATAAAAAAGGGAGTACCAGGATTTATTAAGTAAAAGCATTTTAGAAATGGGAAATGGCGCCATATATGTATATATATTTTTTAGCCTAATTCTCGCCCTGCATGGAATTCAGATACATGGAGGCACGTCTTTCAGGGCACCAGTGTTAAAATTGTGGAGTCTAGACTTTCATACATACATCTCGTTGCCTGTTGCTGGCCCACAGACTTAAAGTAACATATCCAAGTGAGAGGGAATTGAGCTAATTTGTTTTTTAAATTGACTGTAGTGGTCACTAAAACTTTTTGGAGAGAATTTCTGTTAAAGATGAGGCAGACTCATTTGTTTCCATTTCACAATGTTTTAACAAGTATATAACACAGAATTGGCTCCTTTTATTTCCTAGAAAAAATTTGACATCTGTTTTTAGGTCAACTGGATATGATTAAAAATAATTACTGCCAATGCTGTTTTTGTTCTCCAGTGGCCAGAATCATCATCCTTAAAATTTCTAGTGCCTTTGCTTGGTAAAAATACTACTAATAATAAAACTTAAAATATTATTTAAAGGGATTTTCATTAAGTAAAAAAATTTCAGTTTAGAATTTGGACCTCAGACAAGATATTGAACCTCATTCAGTTTGAACTTCTGCGTGTGTGTATAAATTTGGTCACCAGACACAGAAGCATGACTGTGGAAGGATCTTGGCACAGTAAGCAATTAATATCCACTTCTATATGCAGATATCATCTTTGTGTTTAGTTATTGGTCTCTTAAAATTTGCATTTTTAAATCCTATCACCAAGTTCAGTTTTTCAAAATTCAGTTGTCCTGGCTGATCATGCACCACTCTTTGTGCAACTATTAAATTTCATTTAGTGTTTCTTCCGAACTATGTATTTTTGCCTATTCGTTGCTTGTGCTTTATTATTCTTAGTCATTTGTGGAATATAGTGATACATTGTGTTAATTTCGACAGTAGCGGTTTTTAAAAACCATATACTGACTGAAACGTGAGCCAGAGCTGACTGCTTTATTAAGCTAATATTGAATGTTAAAGAGTACATATTTTCAGGATCATCTATCTAGTAAGCAATACACATATATAGGCCAATATTTTTTTTAAAAAATAGAGCTTGGTCAACCTCTATACTACACATATTACAAGATATAGCACTTTCAAACAATCTAAACCTTTACAGAAACTTATAGGTTATGCCTTTTATTTTAAGACTTATTATGATTTTTTTCAAGTGCCATTAGATTATATGTATGTAGGCCTTTGATATATAATGCTTTGTGTTCAAAAATGGTAGACGATATTTTAAACAGGTACATTTTTACAGTGTTTCTTATCAATTTGCTATATTGCACAGAATCAGTGTGTGTCTTTTCATAAGGTTTTACAATGGTTTATTTTTTACAAGGTTTACGTGTCTCAAAACACACTGTCTTCCCAGTATGTAAATTTAAAATACCAGTTCACCCAAGTTGCTTCTAGCCTATTGAGATCCATGTGGCATTGGAGGAGATCTTTTAAATGTTGAGTATTCTTCATTAGTAATAGCAGACTGTTATCTCTGACAAATGAGTGGCTAAGTTGACTTTGTCTTATTTTTCTCACTGTGTCAGCATTCACATCAACAGCACAAATAGTTGGTTATGATTACATAGATCCATAGGAGTGATAGTGTGTAGTCTTGTGCTAAACACCTTTAAGAGCTCCTTTTTGATCATATAAAACAAGATGCTACTGCCAACTGAAAGGCACACTTAGATCACCTTTATCCCCTCCTGCAACGCTATCAGTCCTCTGAGGGTGGAAGGCAGTGTCTTTTGATAAAGTTATCTAGCTCTAGAAATGACAGAACTATTGCTAATGTATAAAACACTTCATTATATAAGCTTCAGTGGTACAGATGAACCAGAATGAATGTTTATCTTCTCAGAAACACTCCTTCAGTTTTATGTTGGATCATGCTGCTAATGTAACTTGGGATACAACTCTTCATGGTGCTACAAACGTCTGTCTCATTCACTCGAATTTTTTTTATCCATAGGAATAAAGGACTTCATTAGGTGTAAAGGTGTACAATATATTTTTATACTGTGACTTAATTTGTCATTAACAAACTTTTACACCACCCACCACAATGTATTCATGTGCACTTGCAAAAGGAAATCTTGGACATGCAAATGTTACCAGAACAAACCCAGCTTTTGTCTACAAGGTGACTGTAACTCAAAGAGAAAAGTGGGCTTTATAATATGGTGTAGAGTGAAGAATGTGCTGTATGTTACTAACGGCCCTTTGAATTTGACAAAGACTGGGAATCCATTAGGAAATGGATTGCATCGTGCCTGAACGTAAGCTGGACTGCTGAAATTGTACTTTAAGCTAATGAAAAAGTGTTTGGACTAGAATTCTAAAAATGTTCTACTTAATGATAAAGTTTTGAGTCAAAATAGAAAAGAAAAAAATCTGCATTCCAGGCTGAATTTTGTATATTTTTATTGCATTTAAAATTGCTATTCTGTGATATTGGGAATTCAAGTGGCTTATCATGTATATCATGTACTTAAAATGTATCCACAAACTACTGTTGTATTTGTATAAAATATAGACAAAGATCATATTTTTTGTGTGTGTATAAGCTCTGTAAAATAGCAGTCACATTATGAAGCTGCAGTGATACTACATTTTAAACATCCACATCCAAAGAAGCAGGCTATTTATTGTCCAGTTACCCAGATATAAAATATAAATTTGCTGCTAATTAAACAATAGTACTGCAGCTTCTTGTGGCCTACAGTGTTATGTTTGCTGTAAGAAAAAGATATGTGAACTCCACAAAATATATGAATAAAATTATAGAATGGCTTTAGATAATGTAGATCGTCCTGAAATTTTAATAGATGATAAATTTCTATTTGGTACAATGTTTTTTTCTTCACTTTGAATTTTAAATATTTTCTCATTTGATAAGTATTATGCAAGTTTCTAATAGCTGCCTCTAAGACAACAGTTAGTTATTGAAATGAAATGTAAAGTTCTGGGGCTTCTTTTTTGTTTTTGTTTTTCTAAAAACTTTTGTACATTTAAAGGAAGGATAGAAATTGTAAATAAAAAAGTCAAAACATGATGCATCAAACCTTTAATCCAGTTGAGAATTCGAAAGGGCTATCAGAAAGTATAAATTGATACTGTTTCTTGTTTGTGTGAGATAAAATTGGCACTAAGCATTCCTTTAACACTTACTGTCAGTACTTTAAATTATCCTTTTAGAAGTTCTCCTTTTGGCTGTTTGTCTAAAATTTTGCTGCAAACCCTCCCTTGACAATTCATGTAGACCAACACAACAAACACACACGTACTTCATCTAAAACTCCTAAGTTTAACAGTAATGGAGCTTCAAAAAGATATTAAATCTGCAAATTCAATTAATCTATCCTGGAACAATCACAGGAGTAATTTTTTATGTATCTTATAGTACCACTTTCAATATGATAGGGAAAATTCCTCCTTTATGGCTTCCTGTTTTAAGGCTCTCCAGCTTTCTGAGAGGTAAAGAAAATGAACAGTAATTCTAATGTTGGCAGTTACTCTTTTCACATGCTTAATTCCAGCAAATCTAGAAGTATTTCTTTGTTAATTCTTAGCATTAACACAGTACATTTTTATTTAAATTTGTGCATATGAAATAATGTCAAGGACTGACATACTCTGAAAAAATATGGGATTAATTCACTTAAGGCATTATCTACATTACAGAAGAGTAATTAGAAATGCAGTTTGCTTATTGCACCATAGACCCAGTGGGGCTTAAAGACTTTTCATTCATGTTATTGTCAAGAATGCAAAGTTCATACCAATGTTAGTGGTTTACCATTAAGAGGAGGAGAAAGTTCAGTCTGGTTCCAGACAGCTTGAGTTTTGCTGTAGCTTTTCCTTAAACACTTATTTAGCAAACATTTTCCCTCCCCCAATTCTCAAATTTTTTAAAAAGATTTTATTTATTTATTTTTAGGGGGGGAGGGAAGGAGAGAGGGAGAGAAACATCAGTGTGTGGTTGCCTCTCGCATGCCCCCTACAGGGGACCTGGCCTGCAACCCAAGCATGTGCCCTGACTGGGAATCGAACCAGAGACACTTTGGTTTACAGTCTGGCACTCTGTCCACTGAGCCACACCAGCCAGGGCCCAACTTTTAGTATTTTGTATTGTTATTTAATTACATCTGTACCCATTTTACCCCCATTACTCTCCCCTGCCCTACCCACCTGCCGCCTCCCAGATTCAGTCCTCCGCACGCTGCCCGCCGTCTTTGTCCGTGGGTCCTTTATACATGTTACTTGACCGTTCCCCGCACCACTTTGGTCTCTCTCAGTTCTTTGTTTCCGTGTCTCTGGTTTTGCTCACTTGTTTGTTTTGTCTATTAGGTTCTTATAGGTGAGATCATATAGTGTTTGCCTTAGCAAATATTTCTTAAGCAAAGGCACCACTTGGTGCTAAGTCTCAGCGCTGTTCCAAAGAAATCAGCTTTATCAAAGGTGGTTTCCTGATCAAGCCGCCTAGTAAAGATGGCAGCATCACTGCAACTGCAGGCAAGTGTCAACGTTGAGCCGTACCAGGATACCCCTTTTGTAGATCAAAATGGTGAAATACTGGCAATTTTAGCCTAAAACAAAACCCAGACTATCTTGACTTCGCCTGCATTTTATTCAACACAGGTCAGTCAGAAATCTTTCTACTCTGAAGATGTTTGCGTCTTGGCTAGTAATAGTTAAAATTTTGTGTGTCAACTTGGCTAGGCCACAGTACTCAGACTAGATGTCTTCTCTACTCAAACACCAGTCTGGGCATTGCTGTGAAGATGGTTTTTAGATGTAATGAACATTTACAATCAGTTGACTTTAAAGAGATTACCCTCCATAGTGTGGGTGGGCCTCATCCAATCAGGTGAAGGCCTGAAGAGAAAGGACTGAGTTCTCCCAAGCAAGAGGGAATTCTGCCTTCAGATGCCTTTGGGCTTAAACTGCAGTGACGACTGTACCCTGGGTCTCTGCTGGCCTGGCCTGCAGATTTCGGTCTTGTCAATCACCACAATCATGAGATCCAATTTCTTAAACTTTTCCATATACAGGGTTCCATATACAGGTTTCTATATACAGGGCAATAGGTTTACAGTTCATACGGAGAATAATACAAGAATAAGCTTCAATGTACTTAACAACTGTAAGCCTGCTTTTGCCCCACTTTCTACATACACATCCCATTGGTTTGGTTTCTCTCAATAACTCTGACTTATAATATGGCTAGTTTCAACTGTCACTCTTTAGAAGTGCTGGTTTCACCCTGAAGGGAGTGGAAATATTTTTCCGTCTGATACACTTATGACAGAACATAAATTCCAAGGTGCTGAGTGCTTTAGAGAAGAAGGAAAAAGATCACAGTGCGTAATGGAGATTGCATCCATGAAGGGGTTCTCAGAATCTCCTTTTCTATACCATTGTTCTGGCTGCCATTACTGCAGATGGAATTGGGTTTTCTCTTCTAAATGAACAAGTTTTCTTTTTTAAAAAAATGTAAACGGGATAACCTTGCTTTACACAGTAGAGGCATACTTGCAATATAAACCAGTGTCTTCTATAAATGCACAAGTGGAGACACGTAAGTTGACTCTTTGTGGAAAACAGGCACATCGTCCATGTATAACTGTACCTCAGCAAAGGCCCAGGGACTCTGAGGGGATGGGGGTCAGAAGGGCGATGATTCCTCGAATAAGCTGTGGAAGTTCTCTGTTTCATGACATCAGCTTTTTTTGGAAAGGGTTAACTTTTGGTTTATTCTACTTGTAATGTTAAAACTTCAATCATTTTCCTAGGGCCCCTTTCAGAGTGTTGTCGATGCAGTTGGTAGTCCCATTGGAATGATGTTGATAAACTGCTCTGTTTCTAGAAATACATAAGTAATTTGTTACTAGTATTCATACACACCTGATGACAGTTCTAAGACACCTTCTGTAACCAGATTTTCATGCCCTAGGAATGTTCATTGTGTAAGTAGGTTAATAGCCTAAGCCATGCCCCACTCAAGATTTTAAGGTATGTCAGCTTTTCCCACCCGAGAATGAATGGTGATTAGTGTACACTCTTCTAAGAGTCTTGAAGACCATTTTGTTTGAAGACTTCAGGCAGAAGAGTTCAGTACATCCCCTCACTTCTAGGTTAAATTATCTTTTGCTGTAGTAAACTGTACTACTTAAATGTATTTTTGGTCATAAATTCTTTCATGTAACATCTCAGTATTTATTCCTAAGTAGTACCTTTACTGAGTGCTTCAAGTTAGTACTAGCCAATGATTGGAAGGACCTGAATTTCTCTTCCATTCTTAACTGTCTGCCAAATCTTTTCCTTTTCCTTTATCATTTTCATATGAAGTGACTCACTGTACCTTGTGCTTATCCATCACTTGGTCTTCAGTTGTCTTGTTCTCCATCCTAAATGCTTTCTTTCTCTGTTCCTGCCCATGAATTCCACAAACCAAAATTCTACCCATCCTCCAGCCCTTTTGTAGTGATAGCTCTTCTCTGGTCTCACTCCCTGAAAGGTAACTTACGTTGCCTATGAACATTTATTATAGCTTATTAGATCTTTTTAGGGAAATCCATATTATATATTCATTATATGATATTATATTAATATGTAGTCCAGGGATATAGATTATTGTACATTATATATTATGTAATTATGTATTAACAAAAGTTAATATATTTCAGGGATGTATTATATATCATTGTATTGGTACAGATACTATATATAATACTTAGTAAACTCTTCTAAGCATTTGTCCACATAGTTCCCTGCACATGGCAGATAATCCAAACCTGTTTGTTGGCTGAAGGACAATGATAGCTCTTACCTTTCTCCACCATCTTAATATTTAGAACACTTTTTAAAAAGGAAATACTCTTTCAAAATCTACTCCAGCAATTTTTTAAATAATAATTTTAGTACTTGGACTTTCTTTGTTTTATAGAACAAAGTGCTTTCCCTACAATTGACCGAAACTGGAGAAACTTGAGAATTCTAATTCTTGTAACTTTGTGATTCAAGAGCTCTTACCATGGAGTCTTTAGCTCTGTCTAATATTTCTACAAGTTGTATGACTATTTAGACACAGGCATCATTAGGTAGGGTTCTTAAGATTTTATTAAATCAAATACTATGATAACTTCTCATAATAGAAATGATCATTTTGAAACCTTCTTAAATCATATTTAAATTTTAATTTTCCTTTTCTCCTTAGCAGTTAGGTCAGTGAATAAAAAGCCAGTGAAGCCCTGGCTGGGTGGCTGCGTTGGTTGGAGTGTTGTCCCATACACCAAAAGGCTGCAGGTTCCATCCCCAGCTGGGGCACATACGGGAGGTAACTGATCAGTGTTTCTCACATAAATGTCTCTCTCTCTAAAATCAATGAACACATCCTCGGGTGAGGATTTTTTAAAAAGCCACCGAAGGGAAACTTCTTGCTTATTCTACAGAGACAGTGAAAATCAATTCATCCTTAAAAAAACCACAAACTTTACAATTAAAAGAGACCTTTGAAGTTACCCCTCCACTTTTACAAATCAGTCTAGGGTACTAAGGCTGCTTGCTGTCCCGGGGCACAGTGCTAAGACCAGGGCCCAGGTCTTAAGCTCTTTCGGCTTTCAGGTTTCTGAAGCTTTGTGACTGGAACCAGCCCTATTTGAAGGGAGCGGCATAATCTAATATGCAAGCCTACACTCAGAAATTTTTTAAAAGCCTCGTGCTTTAACATTACAAATCTAGGAAGATAATGAAAATTCTATGTCTACCTTCCTTATTATTATACAGATGAAGAAACTAAAGCTCAGAGTTTGTGACTTGCTAGAAATGATGGGATTTATACCAGGTTATCTGACTCCAGGATTTACCACTACAGTTTTAGGATTTCCAATATCCAGGAATCCAGAAGGGAGAAGAAAGTAGGGGGTTGAGAGATAACAAGACAGTACTCCCAAAATAACATTTTTCCCTGAGCTCAAATGTGGTTCAGTGCTTGCCAGAGAGGATTGCCAAAAAAAATGTCCTTTGCATCAAGATGATGAAAATAGCCCTGGCTGGTGTGGCTCACTGGATTGAACACCGGCCTGTGAACTGAAAGGTCGCTGGTTCGATTCAGGGTCAGGTCACATGCCTGGGTCGCAGGCCAGGTCCCCAGTTGGGGCAGTGGGAGAGGCAACTAATCTATGTTTCTCTCGCACATCCCAGAAGCAAAATACATAAAATAATAACTTAGAAATATGAGGAGAATTTGATTAAGCATGGCTTACAGACTCAAACCGTTCGTGCAAGTAAGTATAACTTTGAGAGGAACACTAAACAGGACCAAACCCGGGGTGTGTCAGGAACAACCTTGAGCAAAATACATAAAACAACAACTTAGAAATATGAGGAGAATTTGGTTAAGTCACGATCTTGGTTGAGAAAATTTGCGGGAATAATGAGGACAAATAAAAAACAAAAATGCCCTCAATTTGAAAGAGAATCCGTGAAAACTGAGCTCAGACACACCTGAAACACTCACTGAGTGGGAGGTCGTGGAGCCGTATCCGATCAAGCTGGCAGACAAGTTCAAGCAAAAGAGGAGTTCTGGCATGTGAGGATTCAGAAAGTAAGTTGTACGTTTTTAGTTTAAAAAATTACAAAAAGATAAGCTCAGAGAGGCAAAAATGGAGTCAGTATATTCATATTGATCTCAAACGTCCATATTGAGAAGGCAAATAAGGAAGTGGTGAACAATAATGCTAATTTAACTCATGGTTAACTCTGAAATATTGATCATTTGCTAGTGACTAAGTATTTGAAAGAGATTAATATAATGATTACCAAGTACTCCATGGGTATTTGGTGATCATAAAAGTTGTTAAAGCTTACATGTCAGGTTCTGATCACACATAATCATCCATGAAACGAGGAGTAAAATAACACTGGTGATATGGAGTGAAATTTGGAAAATCTAGTTTGGTTGGGGAAAAATTTAGAGCAAAAACAATACTGGAGAAGCTCGACTTCTAAAGAAACCTGGGGAGACCTCCAAATATCTCTGTTAGGAAGAAGATGGGAGGCAACAATGACTACTGTGCAGGTGTCAAGATTAAACACACTGCAGGGTGGGAATCGAGCACAGCAAATCTGATCTGGGGTACAGAATTTGATGCAAGGCTTACTCAGCACTCCCTGCCTGAGTACGATTCCCTGACAAACAGGATCCATTCACTTTTTCCTTCATTCTACAAACATCGGTTGGGCACCTGCATTATTCCAAGTGCTGGGCATACAGTATTGAAGACAAAGTTCCTATTCTCTTGGCAGGTACATTCTGTTGAAGTGAGTTCCCAAAGAGTGAAAGTAAGCAGGTTCCCTGCTCCTGGTCAGAAGGATCCAAAGTATACTTTGGACCCTGCTAAGAAACCACACTTCTTTGTTTGCGTCCAGGATATGGGATTGGGTGTCAATGATGGACAGTTTGTCCCCCAAACCACACCCCAGTCTCCACTTGTCCCCCACCAGTGCCACTTCAGAGCATGAGGACCCTGTCGGAATGGGTGAAATGGAGATGTCGTGGGAGCGAGAGAGCACTCTCCTGATGAAAACGGGGAAGAGCTAGGGAGGGGGCTACCCCATTCCTCCCTTACCCTCCCTCCCTGTGTCCACCCAACTGCAAGCAAAGATCTTGATAGGATTCTGGCTCACAGACTCAAACTGTTGGTGCAAGTAAGTGTAACTTTGAGAGAGACACTTCACAGGACCAAACCCAGCGCGGGAGTGCCAGGAGCAACCCTGAGACAGTGTGAGCGTGGGGCAGCAGCAGAGGCACCGCGGGAAAGGAAGCGGTGGTTAAAGCACGCAGCACGTGTGGAAACGAGGAACCCGTGAGTGCTTTGATAGGTATATTTGAAACTTTCATAGACAAAAATTGGTAATGTGTTAAGGCACAAATAAAATAAAACAAATCCCTCTCCCTAAATAGTAAGGTAATTCAAAGAACATGGCAGAATCTTGATTTTCCACAATTCCTCAAATTATGATCAGTATTGCCAGATTACCTTCCAAATAATAACAGCAATTTACATGTGTTTGCTTTTTAAAAAATTGTTGGTGAAGGTGAACATTTTTATATATTCTCTAAGTTGCTATTTATTTGAGTTTCTTTTCCAGATGGATGTTACTATCATATTATCACTTCATCATTAGGATTTTGAAATAGCCAAGGGATTTGGGGGGTGTAAGAGCAATGCATATTATTATTGGTGCAAGTTCTCAGCTAAATAATTTATAAAGTATATTAAAATTTTTAAGCAAATATTACTAACAACTCATCAAAATATGTTAATTGTATCTAATACATTAACAGTAATCATTGATTACAAACATTTAAATGTATTTGCTTAAACATTTAATAAGCATGCTAGTGATGGGCAATCTTTTTGTTTCCAAATCTTGACCACTGTGAACAATGCTTTAGGAAGCATCTGTGATCATGGGTCCTTATTAATTGGTCTCTGGGACAGATTCTCAGAAGTGGAGTCCCTAGGTTGAAGAGTATTTGAAATTTTAATTTTAAGGGATGTTGCCAGATTGTTTTACGTGAATGTCTAGTGTTCATTTTCTGTAACACTTCACATTCCTACAGCAACATGTAAAAACGCTATCCCCCACCTCCCCAAATCAGTAAGTAATATGCATTACATTTCTCTTCAGTTTTCCCTGTCTGAGGTGAGAGTGAAGAGCTATTTCTTTTCTTTTTTTTTTTAATCCTCACCAGAGGACATTTTTTTTCATTGCCTTTTTAGAGAGAGAAAAAGGGAGAGAGAAATACATCAATGTGAGAAAGAAACATCAATTGCTTGCCTCCTGTACATGGCCAGACTGAGAATCATATGTGCCTCACATATGCCTGGACCAGCGGTCAAACCCACAACCTAGGTATGTGTCCTGACCAGGAATCAAATGCACAGCCTTTGGTTATGGGATGACACTCCAACCAACAGAGCCACATTGGCCAGCTTGTAAAGAGCTATTTCAATTGTGACTTTAATTGTCATTTCCCTGACTTACTAGTAAACGTGAACATTTTTTCATTTGTATTGTGGCCAATTGCATTTTTTTCCTCGTCTGAGACTTGCCTGTTTATATACCCTTTGCTCATTTTCACTAGATGTTGTTTTGAGTCAATCTGTAAGTTTGGTTTGTATAATAGAGATGTTAATCATTTGTCATCTGCATTATAAGCTTTTTCCAGTGACATGGCTTTTTCATACCTTTGGTATCAAAAGATACCATTTTTAAAGTTTTAAATTTTATATAGTCATACACAAGTAAATTTTCTGCTATGGCTCTAGATTTCCAGGCTCTATGATATGGGAAAGAGGATCAGGAATAGTATCACTGGATTGAAGGCTATTTGTATCATCTTTTCTTCCCAGATTTTCTCCTAAAATCTGTATTGTTTTAATTTTTATATTTAAACTTTGGTCTATTTCTCATTAAGTGTGAGATGCTGTAAAATTTTAATTTCTTCTGGAAAGGTAGATGGCTGTGCTGGCATCACACTACAGACTGTCTTCGGTGACATTCCATAGTCATCATGTACTGAATTCTTGTGTTCCCTGGGATGTAAGTCGAGGTTCTCTATTCCACTGGTTTATCCATTAGCTCATGAGTACTACATTGGTTTGCTTATGGGGACTTTGGGGTGGGTCGTATTCATGAGTACGGCAACTTTCCCCTCCAGTGTTGTTTTTCATGGTTTGCTCAGCTATTCTCCTATGTATTCATTCTACATAATTTGAAGACTACGTTATTCAATTATGGAAAAGAACCCCATTTTTCCTAATTCAATTATTGTTGGAACTCACATTATATTTAGGTGTTTTTTTTTCTTGTTTTTAAGGATTACTTTTATTATTTATTTACTTATTTTTTAGAGAAAGGGGAAGAGAGGGAAAGAAACATCAGTATGCGAGAGAAACATCCATCAGCTGTCTCTCACATGCCCCCAGCCAGGGTCCTGGCCCGCAGCCCAGGCATGTGCCCCAATCTGAAATCGAACCAGCAGCCCTTCAGTTCATAGGCCAGCACTCAATCCATCAAGCCACACAAGCCAGGGCTGGGTGTTAATTTCGAAATAAGTAACATAATGTAGATAAATCATTGCCTCCAAGAACATAGAAGACCTTTCAATTTTTTAAGATTTTGTTTAATGTCTTTTAATATTACAGATTATTAATATTGCTCCTCAGTATGTATTATTGAAATTTTCCTATATATTTTAAAATTTGTCTTCCCATTTCACACCTAGGATTTTCTTGTTAGAACATAAGAATGCAGTTTATTTATTTTAACATTTCCTATCTACTTAGCCAAAGTTGCATGATTATTCTTACTGGTTGATTTTTTCCTCTGTTCTCTTGGGCTTACCAAAATATCCATTCATATCATCAGCAAAAAAGATGCTTTTATGTATTATCTAATGTCTATGCCAGTCACTTCATGTTCTTAACATTTACTAAAATCTTCGAGAAAATATTAAATAATGTGACATGCATTGTTTTCTTATTTCTGGTATTGACAACAATGGCTTTAGTGATTGGATATTTAAGATATTTGCTGATAGTCTGAGGGAACTCAAAGCATTTCTCCTACAAACTCGTCTATTCCTCAAGAATGTTACAGGCTCTGGCCAGGTAGCTCAGTTGGTTAGAGCACCATTACCATGCACTGAGGTTGCAGGTTTGATCCCTGGTCAGGGCACGTATAAGAATCAACCAATGAATGCATAAATAAGTGGAACAACAAATCAGTGTTTCTCTCCCCTTCCCTCCCCCTCTATTCTGTAAACACTGGGCACAGAAATAAGGGGGTTTACCACCAGGAAGAACCAGAACTAGTAGAGGCAGTCCATGCAGTCTGACTGCTCAGGAGCGGCCAGGTGGCCATGGAACCATGGCAGGGCGGTCTCTCCCTGCCTGCCAGTTTCTCCTCCCAGTCTCTATCTCTAACATCCTCCCTATAAGGGATCTGAGGACTTGGAGGTGCACTTCAGGCCTTGGAGGAGTGTAGACCGAGAACTCAGTCTGGGACCACTCATGCGTTTCCTCTGTGCCTGATGGCAGGCTCCCGGCACCGGTCCACCTCCTCTACCAGGGAGCTCACACTTTCCTCCCCCTGGCCCCTAGGACGGCCTGTCCAGATGAACTTTCTTGGACATATTCAGCGAGCTTCCCTGGCCATGCTCTTGGCTGCAGGAAGGGGGCGCAAAGTCCCCCAGCCAACAGTGGACCTACCCCAACTAAGGGGCAGCATCAGTGTGGCACCTGTATCAGGCCCCTCCTGTTAGAGAAACCCTCTAAGCAGAACACATGGTCATCTTCATTCCATTTAAGAATCAGTTTACTGAAATCTAAGAAGTGCCTTTTCAACGTGTTATGTCCATAGTGTTTTCTCCTTTAGTTTACTGATACATTTTCATCTTCTATTGAAATACTTTTGAATTTCTGGAATAATCCCTGCTTACTCACTCATACTTTACTGGATTCCACTTATTAATATTGTGTTAAACTTTTGATTGGTTCATATTTTCCTTTTTACTGAATTTATTAGCTTTTCAAATTCTCGCTATGCTGACTTCAGAAAGATTGGTAGGAGTGTTCCTAGGATGTGGCTCTCAGTCCTTGAGTTCATCAGAGAAAGAATTCAGAGTCAAGACCTCTGATGCAAGAGTAAGTATGTTCAGCATACAAACCAGAAATACACTCGAAGAGAAGATTCGAATGGGCTGCTCGGAGATCTGCCTTAGCCTTTTAGAGGGAAAGTCACAGAGGCAGAAGAAGTGAACCAAGTGGGCTACTCAGACTTGGGAAACAATAGTTGCAGAGGTAAAAGAAGGACCCTACAGCTTAGGATAAAGAAAGCAAAGATACACGTCTGAAGAAGGAAGACACAGGCATGCTCGAGCAGGGGTGTCCAACCCGTGGCCC
>PVKM010017459.1:0-25896 GCA_004027735.1 Carollia perspicillata
TATAAAAAATAAGGAGGAATGAAAGGGGGAAATGACTTTTCCAGATGCTAATTTTATACTGGAACACGTTGATGACCTTGCTTTCATACACCAGCGTTCGGTGTCTGGGAAAGGCCTGGCCTCTTATAAAAAATAATGTAATGATGGTACCATTGTTACCTGTAGGTGACTGTGTTGTTACTGTGTGTGCACGGTGTTCTAGGGACCAGGCCAAGCACGCGCCATGGGTCACTCTATTTTCCCTCACATGACAACTCTGGGAGGCAGGTCTGTCACATCTGACACATGACAAAACTGGGAGGTTAGGTGATTTTCCCAGGGACACACAGCTAGTATCTGGTGGAGGCCGGCTGGTTTTTCCCATGATGCCTGCCTGAGGGTACCCTTGGGTCTTTATTTTTTAAAGATTTTATTTATTTATTTTTAGAGAGAGAGGGGAAGGGAGGGAGAAAGAGAGGGAGAGAAACATCCACGTGTGGTTGCCTCTCCCACACCACCCACTGGGACCTGGCCTGCAACCCAGGCATGTGCCCTGACTGGGAGTCAAACCGATGACCTTTCGGTTCACAGGCCGGCACTCAGTCCACTGGGCCACATCAGCCAGGGCGCACCCTCAGATTTTAATTATGCCCCCATTCAGGGCCATCTGTGGCTTATGCCAACAGTGGCTGCTCAGTGATTTTCCTCTTCTGGGTGGGTATAAACACGACACGGAGTGTGGATGTTGAGGGGCAGTGCCGCGGCGACAGAGAGGGCTCTTGGGAGGAGCACCCCTGGAGTCCCTCCCGAGAGAGACAGACCAGTTTTCTCCGTCTCACACGGCCCTGCCATAAGCAAGTCAAACTAGTCATTCACCTCCAAAGCAGCAGCTTCCAGATTCCTAACTGAGAGATGCTAATTAGGAATCACGGAGCGTTCATCATCCTCGGGGATGATAAACGCTTTGCGCCTGGTGTTTGGTGCTCAGAGCGTCCCTGTCAACAGGTTACCAAGATCCTGTTTTTGTAGCAGATGGTCAGATGGGTAGTGAAGCTTTGCGTGATTCCCTGAGAAGGAAGTCTAGGTCAGATGGGGAGAGAGCTGGTTTTTCTCCCCTTTTCTTGGTTTGCATCTAGATCTACGCGAGCAAGATCAATAGGCAGCCATTGCTTTGTTTCTGAAAAGGCGACACCAGGCAGCGTTCTGTAATAAATAAGCATGCCGGCTTTGGGATCGATCGGTCCTGGGTTCGGATCTCGGGTTGCAGGTTATTAGCTGTGCATCTTTGAGCAACTCGGAGTCTCGGTTTTTTTTCTGTCTGTGAGACACAGATGATAATAGGCCCTCCTTCTCAGCCTTAGGATTTAATGAGATAACGCACGTACAATGCTTAGCCTTATGTCAGGCATGCAGGAGGTAATGATATTAACAGCGACTGCTGCTGTCATTATTATGTAATTATTACGTAAAATACTACCAAGTTTTAGGATTATCATCATTAACTGTTTTCCCCTTTAAGGAGTAAGGTCAGTAGGAACCGATTCGTTATTTTTAAAATCTTCATGGCAAATTGTAACATAAAAGAAAACGGGAGAGTGAGCTTCCATGAACCTATCACCCACATCCAACAATAATCAGCATTTTGCAGTCTTGTCCCATTTGTCTCCATCCTGCTTTGTGTGAGTGTGTGCATTTCAAAGCAACTCCCAAAGATTGTAGACTTTTCCCTGTCAGCACTTCAGTATGCATCTCAGACGGGTAAGGCCTTTCGAACTAATATGACCACAAAGCTGTTACCCCAGCTCATAAGATAAAAAAATTTTTTAAATATAATTGAATACACAGTCTATGTTCAAAATCCTCCAGATGTTCCTGAAATGTTTTTTTTTTTTGCAATTGATTTGCTTGAATCAGGATTCTTTCTAGAATCTCACTTGCATTTGGTTTTATGTCTCTCAAGTTCTTTATCTTCGTAGCTCTTTTACTTTTGAAGAAATCATCTCATTTCTTCCTCTAGAATCGTCCTGTAGAATTTTCACCCTTCCTTGGGGTTCTGGTTTGGCTCGTTCCTCTGTCCCCATGATTCCTATCAAATCACAGCTGATCCAGAGATGCTCGGTTAGGTCCTGGCTCATTTCTTCATTTTCTTTTGCAGGAATACTTCATAGGCTCTGCCATCTATTTTGTTACCATCACACCAGAAAGCATAGATGTCTGGGTACCATACTTTTAATGTGATGCTTTTGGAATTATATTCAGTGTTATTCTGTGCTTCTTTCAGGTCCACAGCAGAGTGGCTAGGCAACCATGTGCTTCACAAAGTCGCCCCTGATATTTCAAGCGGCACCTGGCCCCATATGTAGTTATAGTACAATATTATTAACTGTGTTTCCTGTGCTGGACTTCACATCCCTGTGACTTTTCTGTAACTACCAGTCTGTCCTTCTCAATCTCTTCACCTGTCTCACGCAGCTCCCTAGCCGCCGTCCCCTCAGCTGGCATGTTTTGTAAGTTACTTTTGCTTGCCGCCTTTAGGGTTGCCTTGAAGTCTGGTTTATAGGGAAAGGCAGGAGAGTGCTGATTCTTTCCCCTCACTTACCAGTTTTTCAAATGTAGGGTTGGTAGTCTACAGCGCCCAAAGATAGCCAGCGATTTTTGAGAATGTTGTTATGAACTTCATGGATTTTAAAAAACTGACCTGGTGTGTTTCGATCAATTGCAGTTATTACTCTATTTTAAAAAATATTTTGTTGATTGTGCTGTTGCAGTTGTCCCAATGTTTTCCCCTTTGCCCCTCCACCCAGCACCCCCCACACCCCTCAGGCAGTCCCCCTACCTTCGTTCACGTACATGGGTCGTACGTGTAAGTTCTTTGGCCAGTCCATTTCCTGTGTTGCACTTTACATCCTCATGGCTATTCTGGGCCTACCAATTTATACTTCTTCATCCCCTCGCCTCTTCACCCCTTCCCCCCAGTCCTCCTCCCATCTGGTAACCATCAAAACACTCTCCATATCTGTGATTCTTTGTTCTTCTTGTTTGCTTAACTTGTTTTTTTTATTTTTTAAGATTTTATTTATTTATCTTTAGAGGGGAAGGGAAAGAGAGAGGGACAGAAACATCAATGTATGGCTGCCTCTCATGCATCCCCCACTGGGAACCAGCCTGCAACCTAGGCACGTGCCCTGACTGGGAACTGAACCACGGTTCTTTGGTTCACAGGTCCACACGCTCAGTCCACTGAGCTATACCCTTAACTTGTTTTTTACATTCAAGTTGATAGGTATGTGTTTATTGCCACTTTATTATTCATAGTTTTGATCCTCTTTTTCTTAAATAAGTTTCTTTAACATTTCATATAATGGTAATTTGGTGGTGATGAACTCCTTTGGTTTTCTCTTGTCTGGGAAGCTCTTTATCTGCCCTTCGATTCTAAATGATGGCTTTGCTGGGTAGAACAATCTTGGCTGTAGGTCCCTGCTTCTCATGACTTTGAATCTTTCTTGCCCATCCCTTCAGCTTGCAAAATTTCTTTTGAGAAATCAGCAGACAGCCTTATAGGAATTCCCCCGTAGGCAAGTGACTGCTTTGCTCTTGCTGCTTTTAAGGTTCTCTCTTTATCTTTAACCTTTGGCATTTTAATTATGATGTGTCTTGGAGAGGGCCCGTTTATGTCCATCTTGGTTGGGACTTTTTGTGCTTCCTGGACTTACGCATATCTATTTCCTTCATCAAATTGGGGAAGTTTTCTTTCATTATTTTTTAAAATAAATTTCCAGTTTCTTGCTCTTTCTCTTCTTCTGGCACCCCTTGATGCGAATGTTGGTTTGCTTGAAGTTGTCCCAGTGGCTTCTTACACAATCCTCATCTTCTTGGGTTCTTTTTTCTACTTGTTACTCTGCTTGGTTGTTTTTTGTTTCCTTATGTTTCATATCATTGATCTGATTCTCGGCTTCATCCACTCTACTGTTGATTCCCTGTAAATTGTTAATTTCCACGAATATGTCATTCATTTCTACCTGGCTCTTTTTATGCGGTCGAAGTACTCACTGAGTTCCTTGAGCATCCGGACAATCAGTGTTTTGGATTCTGCATCTGACAGATTGCTCATCTCCATTTTGGTTAGTTCTTTTTCTGAAGTTTTGATCTGTTCTTTCATGTGGGCCATGTTTCTTTGTCTCTTCATTTTGGCCTCCCTGTGTTTGTTTCTGTGTATTAGGCAGAACTTCTGTGACTCCCTGTCTTGGTAGTGTGACCTAATCTCCTAGGTGTCCTGTAGGCTCCAGTGGCACAGCCTCCCTTGTCACCCAAACTGGGTATTCACTCTCCATATGGGCTGAGTACATCCTCCCCTTGTAGTTGAGCCTTGGTTGCTGTTGGCAGGTCATGCTGTTGGTTGCCATTGGGAGGGATTTACCCAGGCCAGTCAGCTACAAGGAATGGCTGTGACTACTGACCACCAACTTCCACCCTCCATGGAGGATCAGCTGTGCTGGGGCAGGGTAGTGGTGCTCCGATGTGGTCTATAGCTGTCCACTGGGTGTGCAGGCCCTGGGGTTTCCCTGGGTGGGGCAGGTCAGGGTCAGCCACCATCTGTGTTCTGCCCAGGGCCACCCCTTGTGAGCTACAAAGCAATCTGCAGATGGCTGCTACTTGTGCTGGGCTTGGAGGTTCCTAGGCAGAGCCACACTGTGATACAAAAGTGGCCATTACTAGTGCCTGGCCTGGGGCCGCTTAGCTAGAGGTACGGGGCTGGAGGGCAGGCCCATTCGTTGGGTGGGGTGGAACTTCAGGTAAATGCCAGGGTGGGTCAAGAAGAGTTAGTTAGGTTGATGGAATCTCAGATATGACTCCTGCCTGCCGGTTTTGTGGCTCTGTCGGGGGAGGGCTCGAGAAAAGCACAATGGGCTCTGCCCACCATTCTGTCTGGGAAAGAGCTGTCCCCCACCTCCAGCCCTGATGCCAGACACCTCAGTTCCTCCCCGTATGCCACTGGTGCCTTTCAAGCTGCTACCCTGGTGGTGCTGGAGCCCAGAGGGAGGGAGTCTGAGTAAGTTAGGCACAGGTTCTTTAAGAGGAACTGTCAGGGAGTCCAGAAGTTTTTTACGTTCCAATCCCGCTGGTTTTTGCAGCTGAAAGTTATGGAGGCTTCTCTTCCTAGCACTGGTACCCTGGGCCAGGGGGCCAGGTATGGGGCTGGGACCCCTTGTACCCAAGATATCCCTCCCAAATGTTTATCCACCACATGTGAGTGTGGAACCCGCCCATTCCATGTCCCCGTGTCTCTGGGTCTCCCACCAGTCTGCTTTGACGTGGTTTCTTCAGTTCTGTAGTTGCCAGATTTCCGTTCAACTTGATTTCTGATGGTTCTGAGTGATCTTTGGTCTGTGCTTCAGTTATAATTTTGATGTGGTTGTGCGAGAAGGCGAGCCGTGTTTACCCGCGCCGCCTTCTTGACTCGAAGTCCTACTGTACTTTATTACTCTTTTTGAAACTCAAAGTGTCTTGTCTTTGGGCAGTGGAAGCCATTAGGAATGACCTCCGTGTTCTTCGGACATAGTCTCAGGTGTCCTGACCGGCTCCCTGGCCTTCTGGTGCCACCTGTTGTCCCAGCATTGCTTCGTTCTCTGGACCTGGAACCTGCCGTTTGGTAAAGAAGCCCCGATCCCTTTTAGAGAGAATGGCATTTAGAAACCACGGCTGGGGACTGGAGGTGACAAGTGTCCCTGGGTCACCACTTCAGTGGGCAGAACTGGATGATACATACTTAGAGTGAGAAAAATGAATTCATAATGGTATTTCCAGCTTCAGTAGGAAATTATATGGTTTTACTTAATTTTTGATTTTGTATTTGCATCTCTTTTCTTTTTTTCTTCAAGATTTTATTTATTTATTTTCAGAGAGAAGGGAAGGGAAGGAGAAAGAGAGGGAGAGAAACATCAGTGTGTGGTTGCCTCTCACGTATTCCCTACCAGGAACCTGGCCCACAACCCAGGCGTGTGCCCTGACTGGGTATCAAACCGGCGACCCTGTGGTTCGTAGCCCGTGCTCAGTCCACTGAGCCACACCAGCCAGGGCTGCGTCTCTTTTCTGTTAAGTGAAGAACCTTGGTTTCTAACTACATTGACCTAAATATTTATTGCATGTGTTTTAAAATAATGGTATTTATACTGCTGTGATTAAATAAGAATACTGAATATAATTCACACTTTTCATAGTTCTTTTTGTCATCAGGATACATCACACCAGGCATATATGTATATATATATATATAGTCAAAACACTGTGTTTTGAAGTCACATAAAATTTTTTTCTCTGTATGCTCAGTTCACCAATTTGATATACAGATAGGTTCATTTCTTTCATTTGAAAAAGTTTTATATTAGTTTTAACCTCCCTTAAAAAGCAAATATATAAAGACACATATGTACGTGGTACATGACCAATATATAGTAGCAAGGGCGTTCATTCATGCTGCCCCCTTTCGCACACGGAAGGCAGAACACTGTATGCACCGTGTGCTGCTGTGACCTGCAGTAGGGCATCCCCGGTCTGTTTCAGCCCAGCCGTTCGTGCTGTGTGAGCACCCGTCAGTTACAGTCGATTCCCATTATTCGCAGTAGTTCTATCAGGTCAGCGCTGCGTGAACAAAGACCGAGCCGTGGCTCCAGGGGAGATACAGGGTGAGGCTCCTGCAAGCCCCTGGTCCTGTGTGTACCAGCTTCTCAACACGTGACCTCGTTTTATGTGTGTTCCCGTTTAAAGGCACATATTTAGTGTATATTGACATTGAACTCATGGCCAACTACTGTAGCTCATGCCTGGATGAAGCGTATGTCTCACACACATATATTCTCCAGAAAGCACATCCCAGCCTCTTGCTCTTAGAAACACCAGATAGCCTGGAGCACTAGGTTTGGGGTGAAAGGACAAAAACAAACAAACAAAAAACCAGGCACGATGAAAAATGTGGCTCTAAGTAGACCATAGACCATGGAGAGGACACTTGTTTATGGAGTGAGAGCTGAAACAAGAGGCTGGGGTGTCGCTCGGTTCGAACTCCGTGGGCCGTGCGCAGTGGGCGACTCGAGATTTTCACCGCTCTGCATATGTTCCCAGGTGACTGGGAAACACTGTGAGTATTGATTTTGGAGTTACAAGTACATTTTAGCAAGTAGGCAAATCTGTGAATAATGAGGACAGATTGTATTTCATTCGCCTCTACTTTCTTTCTCCTTCCCTCCGCACTAAGTGGTGCGTTTGGTGGGAGGAGAGACCTTCCTGGGATGTGTCTTGGTCCTGTTAGGAGCTTAATAATAATGGATGCAAGAATCCCCGGGTGAGAATGGATTACTTCCTGTTTGGAGCCTCATACTCTAAATATTTGTGTTTAATTTGGTTTAGATGTGTTTCCATTCTTCTGACATAGTTCTTTTTCAGTAAGGCCTTGGTCTGGCACATCAGTCATCAAATGTATCTCCTTACATGAACTCAGGCTCCTGCGAAATTTCCCACGTGTTTTGTTTGGGACAGTTCGCCCTACCATAGGATTTACCAGGATTTCTGTAAATAGGAAACTCGACGGATAACTCTGCAAATCGTGCTTTCATTTATCCCAAGCTGATGGACATGGACTCTTCCAGCCCCACAGACTCTGACCAAGAGGCTCATTACATTGTCCTGACAGCTGATCCTGAGCCATGAACTTCAGCCTGGTAGGGAGACTTTCCCCCAGAAAGTCTCTGAGGAGAAGTTGAAGCATTTGCATGAGCTTGCCTGATGAGATTTTGTAGCTGTTGCTAATTTGAGACTCCCTGGGTTTGCCCCGACTTCAGATAGGTGGGACCATGTCTGGGTGTGATCAGCAGCCTAAATATACCCATCAGCACGCCTGCAGAGGAAGGGAGCTTCCAGAGAGCTCGGGAAGGAGCCCTGGCTTCTCTCTGGGGACCGCTTCTGTTGGAGCCTTCATCGTCCTTTGTTTACACTTTAGTGCATCAAATTCTAGGCAGATAAAAGTTCAGCGTCTTTAAAGGGCTGTCTCAGGCAACAAGGAAACAAATGTTTGCTAAACTCTTCAGGGGATTTGCATTTACATACGTAAGAAAGAGCATCTACTATTTATGGCTTCTTTTTATTTTGAGAGGTTCAAACCATTTTACTAGTGATGCATCCTCTGGTGGCTGCCATCGTCACATTTATTTGTGTTGGCAAAGGAATAGGATAGAGTGAGCCCAGTGCAGCAACTTAGTTGCGATAACGATTACTGTCAACTAAGGAGGGTTTGTCGCATGCTAGGCTTGGGGCGAAGAGCTTTATAGTGACTGCGTTTCGTTCTCACAGCTGTTCTGGGAGGCGATAGTATCAACACCCATTTCACAGATGAGAAAGCCGAGGCTCAGAGAGATGAAGCACGCTCCCCAGAGTCACATGGCCTGTTGGTAGCGGTCTAGGTTGGCCTGACTTCAAAGACTGTGTTAACCGCCTGGGTCAGAAGTGTCTCTGAAAGCTTCTTTGTGATAAGGTCTTGCTGTGTGGCCTCAAAGCCCGCCTTATTCAACTTGCTTCATATTTACTGAGCCTTTATCCTATGCCAGACACCACAGTTGGCATTCGCGGCGTTAAGAATAACAGCATCAGCCAGCTCTCGTGTAGAATTTCATGTGCTCAGTGCTGCTCTGAGGATTTTACACATATTGGCTCATGTAGTCGTCAAAATAATCATTTGAGGGTGGTCTTATTATTACCCTCCTGTTACAGATGGGGAGACTGAGGCACAGAGAAGTTGAATAAGTCAAACGTTGCACAGTGGGTACACAGCAGAGCCAGGATTCACACCCAGGGCCCCAGCGCCAGACCACTACACTGTTAGTGCCATGCAGAGGTGGAACACTTGTAGGGGAGTAGGAACAGCGCACACATAGCTGTGATTTCGAGTGAGAAGGGCTATTGTGTTTCTACCCACAGTGAGTCCACAGTTTCATAGACTTGCCCCCCAAGGAGTTGGCCATCGGTTGGCTGCATACCTGTCCTGAAGCCAGCTGGGCCCCCGATTCAGACGCTGCTTCTTTGTTCTCCAGTCCCCCATCCCCCGCACCTGCTCTGTCGTGTAGGCAGCCACCCTGGGGACCTGCCCCTTCTATCCTGAGCTCCGAGTTTTACTTATACAAGTTAGGAGACTGCATTATAAAATGTAGTCTTAGGAAGGTCTGCTTATCCCCCTGAGTCGCCAGAACACTCAGAAATCATAGCTGTACCTGTCCCAGGGGCTCTTGGGAGGTTTTAAGTTAATGCAGCCGAAGTTGCCGGTTTAGTGCCTGGCCTATAGTAAGTGCTCAATTAATGGCTTCAATGTGTTACTCTTCATCATCTGTTTCATTTTAATCTAGGCAGTGGTCCTACACTTCCTTAGTTCCAGGTCAAAGCTACTGTCATAGGACCTATTTTATTTTTCTTTCACTTAAGTCATTCAAAATTATTCATATAGTGCATGAGCTACTGTCTTGGTAAAAGAAAAAAGGAATATTACAGATAACACTAAAACATCCTTGGGGACCTGTGCCTGGTCCCCAGAGCTAACTAGGATGGTCAATTTGCTGTGTATCCTTCTGGATGGTTTTTCATATGTTTCTTTCTTTTTTTTTTTTTTTAAGATTTGATTTTATTTATTTTTAGAGGAGAAGGGAGGGAGAAAGAGAGGGAGTGAAACATGAATGTGTGGTTGCCTCTCATACACTCCCTACTGGGGACCTGGCCTGCAATCCAGGCATGTGCCCTGACTGGGAATCGAACCGGTGACTCTGGTTCACAGGCCAGCACTCAATCCTCTGAGCCACACCAGCTGGGGCTATTTTCCATATACTTCTATGTACACATCCTTCTGTAATGTTCTATTTTTCACTTCAGTAATATGTCCTATTATTAGTTCCTTCTTTTTCAAGTCTCCTCTGTTTTGCTGATTTTTGTCTCATTCTCCTATTGAGAGTAGAGTATTAAAGTCTCCAACTGTTATTATTTAAAAAATTTGTATTTATCCTTCAGTCTTCAACTATTACTATTACATTATTCCTCCCTTCAATTCAGTGAGTTTTAATTTCATACATTTGGGGGCTTCGTCGTTGTGTTTGGGGCTTTCATGTATTCGGGGGCATGTTGTTTGTGGTGCTAATGTCATCTTTCAGAGTGCTGTATTATAAACTGTTAAACGTCTGTGTACCAGTCGGCATGGGTGGGATGTGCTGCCATGATGCAGGCACTGGTCTGCAGTGTCCGCGGCATTATGCATGAGATGAGACAAATTCACACAGACCACCGAGTCCTGTGGAGAAAAAGGGATGGCGTGGCCACTCTCTCAAGAGGAGAGCGCCCCAACCCTTGCCTTGACAGGCTTTTATTGGGTTCAGTTTGCGCAAGAATACAGGGTATATATGTAAAGCTCATTGGTCATTGTCAGGCAGTAATGATCAAACCATAGATAACATTCAGAGAACTCTGAGGGCTTATTCTGAGTCAGGGTCAGATAGTTAAAGGGCCATAAAAGTTTGGGGAACAAACTCATTTCATACTTGGACCCTTACCATTTAAATTGAGGATATTAGCAAAGTAGGTTTCATAGGGTTTTACGTAGTCTTTCTTAGGCCTGATTGCCCTCAGGGAACCTGCCCTTTCCAGCACAGGGCTGCACCCACCTCCGGCATTATTTCAGGCTTAAGTCAGGCAGGGGAAGTAAGGCAGCCAAGAGATTAGGAGGCTTCTTGCGGAAAGAATGAGGACTCAGGCTGTGTCAAAGCCCAGGGGCAAGGATCTATTACCCCCTTTCTCTATAGCCCCTCATGTCCTTCCCTGAGGGCCCCTTTGCGACCATGCCTGTCTTAGGTCATCCCTCCTTTGAGGAATCTTACCCGTCATTGGCTAATCAGTCATCCGCCTGGGGCCAAGCAGGGTGAGGTGAAAGAGGGGAGAGGTGGTGCCGCTACAAGGAAGATAAGCTTTGTCTCCTTAATGGCTTATGGTCCCAAAGTCTTTTTACTCAGCCTTAGCCACGGGGGATTACAGCTTCTGAAACCAGGCAGGGCAGTTCCCAACACTGCCTTAACAAACAGCCCTCATTTCAGCAGCTTAGTACAACAAGAGCTTGTCTTCCTGTCATGCTACCTGTTCAGTGTAGGTCGGTGAGGATCTCTGCTAATTGGAGCCGCTCCTGGGCCTAGGCTGATGGAGGCTTCAACCTCACAATCGCTGTGGCAGGGAAAGGGGGTGATAGAGACTCCCACACTGGTTCTTGAAGGCTTCCACTTGGATGAAACATGTCATTCCTGCTCACGTTTCATTGGCCGGAGCGGGTCATACAGCCATGTCTTACTTCAAAGGATGTGGGGAAGGATGGCCTTTTATGAGACATGAACTAGGAATTAGTAGCACTAATAACAACTATAATAGAGATGTTCCATAGTTAGTTTAACCATTTTCCTCTCAAAAGTCATTTGGGATATTTCCGATTCTTTTGTTATTACAAACAGTTGTGCAACAAATAGCCGAGTGCGTGCCTGCATGAGGATTTGCCTTCTGCCACACCGTGTGGAAAGCCGACGCTACCCCCACTTTCTCCCTAGAATGCTCTCTTAACTTCCTAGTCTGTTTGAGACAGTTGACAGCCACAGGGAGACTCAAAGGTCGTGCAAAACAGGACCTGGACCCTGTGCTGAGGATCAGGGTAGAAATGGACTCTCTCTCTGTCGTCGGGGTCCGAGCAGCCTGGGGGCTCTGGTTCTGGTTCACCAACGAGCTGCAGTTACAGCACAGGGGTGCATTCAAAGCAGGGGCAAGATCACGCCTGGCATGAAGAACCAGAACAAATTTATAAGAGACAGTCTTTGAGATCGGCATTGAAGGGCCATTAGGAGATCGTAGGGAGAAGTAATAGGGCAAGTGAACAGGTGACAGGGCAAGGAAGTGCGGGGTCCACGGCTGGAGTGTGTGGAAGTTGACCATCAAGACAGACTGAGGTCTCACGTCAAGAGCTTTGAATCCCGACTTTGATGGGCAGTGGGAGCCAGTGGAAGTTCAAGAGCAGGAGAGGGGCCTCATCAGAGGTGTGCGTTAGGATGCTGCACCAGCCACCACGTAGGGCGATGGTCTGCAAACTCCAATGGTTCGAGGACCCAAAGAGGCCGTTATAATGAATGAGACAGACAGTGTCTCCTGAAATAAACCTGCAGTCTAAAAAACAGCTGCCTGCTTGCTGGGTCAGGGCAGCTCAGGTCAATTGCCAGCCGCCTCTTTCAGTCAGAGAGCCATCTCTGATGGAGTTGCCATCCACTGGGTGTAAGATAATAAAAAGAGAGGGGGTGGGAGGACACGGGGAACACAGGGAGGCGGGGTGGCCACGGCTGCGTTCCCGCTGAATTTGCCACGCAGGACCGTGCGTTAAGAATTGCTGGATCTTCTGTTTGTTTTCCAAGAGAAGCCAGACATTCAGCTTTTGCATGATTTCTTCTCGTTTTCAAGGGTTGGCAACCACTGCACAACTGGGAAGACACTTCGGCCTGTGGGCCGGATCTGGCCTGCGCGGGCCTCCGCGTGCTCTTGTCCAGGTGCTTTTGTCTTCGGTGAGCCTCAGGCGTGTGCTTTTGGTGGCTTCATTTTCCAGTAGTGTGAGAAAGAAGGAAAGGAGGAATGACTTCATCTGGCCGTCACGAGAGGGGACCTGGTACCTTGTGTATTAAAATCCACCTCAGCCCTAATCTCATTATAATGCCAGTGATCGTTGAAGCTCACTTCTAGGCGCTGGATTGCCGGGCAGGGCTGGTTCACAAGGTGCCATCCAGAAGGTCCTGGATGGCCCTGTATTCCAGGTACCATTTGCAAAAATTACCTTTGACGTGGAAACGCAAGATGTCAGAAACTCTTGTATGGAACTTGCAGACCCTCCCTCCCCCAAGAATTCATCTGAGGACCCTTGGCGGTTCACCTGTCCTCATTTGAGGCACGCTAATGTGGACGCTGTCAGAATTAGATGGACTGGGAGAAAAACGAGACCCGGAAATGGAATGATTTGGTAATATTTCAGTTGGGAAAATGATAAATCAGCCATTTCCTCAGTCTGCTTGGCGGTAGAGTGGGCTCTGGTAATCCTGGGTGTGGGGGAGCTGGTGGGAGAGGGTCCTGAGGGTGCAGGCCTGGGATCGTAACCCTTCCTCAATCTCAGAGAAAGCTTCAAGGAGGAGAAGGAGATATTTGAATCAGGTCTTGCAAAAAGAGGGAAACTTTTTAGGATGTATCTCCAGCCAAACATCTGATTTAGTCAGGGCCTAGGGAAGGCACACAGGTGTGACGGTCTCCCTTGGATTTCCCAATCTGTGGGCTTCCCAGTCTGTGATCCGCCCAGGGGCTGAGCCCACGTGGTGTTGCTCACCGCTGCCCCCACCTCCCACGTGTGCAGCTGAGTGGTGGTGGAAAGAGGGCAGGTATGGTCATCCCCGGGGCTGCTCAGACCTTGCCTCTTGATTTTGGGGCAGGAAAAAAGGTCACCGCAGACACAGACTCTGGCTGCTGCCCTCCTGGCTCTCGGTGACCTTGTAGCCCAACGAACATTTCCTGTCGCTGACCTTTACTATACGGCTGCAGTCCTGGGTGTCCAAATGTGTCCTTGGTGGACTTCGCCTTTCTGAGGGGCCCTGCTGACCCACAGACCACCACCGTGGGAGACCCCTAAATTCCCACTGTATTAAGCGAACGTACATGAAAATTGATCACTTGCCACACTCATCAAAGTGCTGCCGAGCCCTCGCTGCTGTGCCAAGCGTGGAAACCGATGCGGGATGCACTGGGAGAGAGGTCAGAGACCTCGTAATCTCTGCAGTCTGACAAATCTGATTGGTGAGACACCGGAGGTGAATGCTCAGTAAGCTCTTAGTCGACTCTGAAGTCAGCTCTCCAGCGGTAACTTCTCTGCAGAGTTACTGTGAGAACAAACCACAAAGCGGAAGTATAAAGTAACATTTTTGGAATTTATGTTTTAGCAGCCATTTATTTTTCTGCCTCGTTCCAAGAACCCCAGAACCCTTCACTGTGCACTTGGCTACACTTGTATCCAGAGCTGCAAAGATCAGTTTACCAGGAAGCGCCAAGAAAATCAGCAGAGTGAACGTGTTCCTGGCGATGACAGACGAAGGCAGCTGAGTGTTCCCTGAGGGTCGGGGGCTATGCCGAAGAGCTTTGCACGGTTACTTCTTTGATCCTGCTAATAACAGTGTATACCCAGAATACCGTTCTTCCGAGTTTTCAGATAGGAAATCTGGTGAACCAAGAGTCCGATGTAACATATATCCCCTGTCACACAGCCAATAAGTGGCGAGACCCCCTGTAGAGCCCCTTTGGAGCCAGTTACCCCAGTTAGAATTGAGAGAGGGGCAAAGAGGAGAAGTCACGGGAGAGGGTGGTGGGTAGGAGCTGGATTCGAGAAGTCAGGGTGGAGAGCGTGGGGGAAGGCGTGTGTGTTGGTGACCTGGGACTGCTGAGGCAAATACAATACAGTACAATGCGATGCAATAGAAATTGATTCTCCCACAGTTCTGGAGGCTGGAAGTCCAAAGTCAAGGTGTCAGCAGGGGCCATGCTACTCCTGAAAGTTGTGGAGGGAGAACACTTCCTCACCTCTTCCTGCTTCTGGTGGCTGCAGGCTCCCCTTGGCTGGCAGCTGCTTCCCTCCAGTCTCTGCCTCCGTTTTCATATGGACTTTTTTCTCTGTGTCTCTCTGTGTGTCTGTCTTTTATAAGGACACTCTCATTGGATTTAGGGCCCACCCCAATCTAGTATGATCTCTTATTTCTTACCATAGTTACATCTCAAAGACCCTATTTCCAAATTTATTTTAAAGCTGATATGAGTTTTGGGGAGACACAGTTCAGTCCACTATAGCACGATGGGCAGGAACAGGGGGAGAGCGGGAAGGGTGGAAGGGGAGGGGGCAGACAGGGCGGGGCATTGTCACTGCTCCGGGGCACTGTCACAGCTTCCAGCAGTGACGGGGCAGTGACTTTTGAAGCTCCCCCCACCCCTGTCACGTGAGCCACTCACAGCCAGAAAAAACCAGGTCCTCGAGTCCTGGTCCAGAAACTCAATCCACAAATCCCAGGATGTTTCTCCTTCTGGGCCACCTGGCGAGGAACTCTCTGCTTCTGAAGCCAACCTGGGGAGGGGACACGATATGCCATTCATTTTCTAGATGTCACAGTCACCCCATCTCTGTTCCCAGCCCCCCTGCCCAGGGTAGGGCCTCTCACCTCTGGGCGGCTGGAGACTCACCGAAAGGTTAATTTGGAACAGATTGTTTTCAGAGCTGCTGGAAACAGAGTCTGCCCCGAGGGGACTGACTACCAATGAATTTTTTTTTTTAAACCAGCTATGCCTCCCTCGCTGGCATTTCATAGTCTTTCAAGTTCCCTGCTCACCGTTGTCCTGAAACACATCTCAGGAGCTGTATAGGAGGAAAATGCTGTCCTCTAAAGTGTCAATCACAAATCACTCTTCCTTTTCATCTGTTCGCCTTCTACGTTAGATTTTCACATCTGGTTCCTTATTGAATATTTGGACAACACGCAGCAGAATTAAGAAGAATAAAACGGTTCCATAATCCCTCCACCCCAAAGCATTTCCTGACAGGTTTTTGGTAATTTTTTCCTTTACACATCGAGGTCATCTGCGTAGAATGCTCTATGTCTCACTTGTCTTGCTCACCTTCATATTGTTAGCATTTCTCTGTCACGTTAAAACTCTCGGGTAACTGAATCCCTGTGGACAAAGGGAACTGCAGTTTTTCATAAGGGCGCACATTCTAACGGAGATGTCCTGTGTTGGCAAGGCTCTGCTCTAACTTTCCAGGGTTCCAAATGGTCTTAAGGTCGTAGTATATTTTTTGTGTTTCCCAGAAGAATGTGATGTATCGCCATTTGAATAATATTAATCTCCATTTTTATTTTACCAAGAAAGCCAAGGCACGGCATTAAGCAGGGTTAGATCCAGATTACTGAATACCAGTGAAGTAGCTTTCCCCACTCAATTTGGCTGCTTAATTTTGATAAAGTTAATTTTTACAGTTAGTACAGAATAACATTGAAAATCGATGACCCTTGTTTATTGCAGCGCCTCCTAGAGGTTGAGAGAGATCTAGGCCACATTCATGTTTTTTAGTGTTCTGCTCCATGAGAAATGAAGGAAAAGAAGGAAGGCCAAAACAGAATTATGCAAGTTGGTGATGTGTTTCCAGTGTTCCTGTTCAGGGAATCAACATGGGAAATACACGTGATAGCATGATTCACGGCCTTTTGAGTGGCATCAAGTGTCTGAATTTGAAGTCCTTTCTGGATCAGGCTCAGGACAAGTGGCCCTCCCAGCCCAAAAAGCATAAGCCCTGGCTTCTTGCCAGGCACCGTGCTGGTGTGTTTAAAATCCTCCTTGCGTTTGCTACCCATGCCTGTAGAGAGAGACGTCGTGATCGTCGTGAATTGTGGTGTTCGTCTAGTCAGTTCCGTAATTTATTCGGCAAGTGTACTGAATGCCTGACATTCTGAGAGACTGGGAGGGAGGTGGCCCCTGCCCTCAGGGAGGTGTCTCTTGAGGACAAAGGCTTGTACAGAAAAAGATTTAAAACATGATAATAAGTCCTTGGGTAGAGACGTATTCAGGTACTGCCATAGCAGAAGAGGGGTTTTGTTTGGAGAGTGTGTTAGTCTGCTTTTGCTGCAGTAACAAATAATGGCCAGCTTCAGTGATTTACAATGACAGATGCTCTATTTCTTGCCTGTTAGTCAGTGGGGCACTGTAGCAGCTCTACTGTGGGCTGTGGCTTGGGTTCAAGTCTGCTCAGTGGGGCTTTTGTTTTGGAACCCAGGCTATAGGAACAGAAGCTACCTGCACATTCTCTTCTCATGACAGCTCACTGAAGCCAAGGGGTCAAACGTCTTGTCAAATCACATTCCTCTGGCCAAAGCAAGTCGCCTGACCACACCCATCATTAGTGGGGCAGGCGGGATTATTCTCCTTGTGCACACGCTCCTGTGTGTGTGTGTGAGAGAGAGAGAGAGAGAGAGAGAGAGAGGGAGGGAGGGAGAGAGAGGAAAAGAGTTTTTACAGATCAAAAATGCAGTCTGCCACAGAGAAGATTTAATAGGCAATGATCTTTCAGGTGGGTTTTGTAGGATGCATAGAAGTTCATCACACATAACCGACCCATGGAGGCTTGGAAACACATGGTGTCCTAAAAGCAAAATTAGTACTATGACCACTTGCTGTAGCGGGTTCCACGTGGCCCACTGGGCAGGAGCATCTGGTAGTGAATTTCCACCACAATCAGCCCCCTGGTCTTTGTGATTGACATCCTTCCCTTTGCTAGTGACAGAGCAACACAGGTGAGTACACAGATGTCCTTTTCTGAGGACCACACTGGGGTGCACTTCATGCCAGACTCCTGCCTGCCTTCTAAACTGACATTGGAACAAGGAGTTCCCACCGCATCCCACTCCAGATTCTCTTTCCAAGAATCCCGCAATGCCGTGTAACCCTGGGCAGCACAGTGAGAGAGCACAGGTACGGCCCGGCCATACCTGGGCCGCTCCAAGCATTTCTCCAGTTGTCTCCAGGGACCCTGGTGAACTCTTGAAGCTTTTTAATAAGAAAAGGAAGCTGAAATTGTGATAAAGTATAAACCACAATGCTTCTGAGGGCAGGACCATTGCCCAGCCCTGCTTTTCTTAGCCTTGTGCAGGAACAGGTACAAAGCAAAATCCCGTTAGCCAGTGCGAACTCTTTTTTTTTTTTATGCCAGACACTGCTGAGCCCTTTTCCTGCTGTATCTAATGTGAACCTCTCCGCCATCCTAGGAGACAGGTCTTCTTATTACAGATGAGGATATAGAGACTCTTTCTTCGTTAATAACTTTATTAACCAACAGTACTCCAATAAATTCAGTAACAATTTAAAAGTGTGAAAATAAAATGAGGTTAGCAAACATCGGGAGTTGTTAAAGAGACAGTGCACTACACAGCGACATCTTGGTACAATCTTGATGCAACTGAGAAAGCACTGGGGAAGGGGAGCAGCTGCCCGTACACCCTGTGACTCAGGGTGATGCCGTTCGCAGGCGCCAGCTGGTAACAGACTCCCTGATGCTAACAGGTGTGCGGACACCACACTCCGGTACGTGGTACCTTAGGTTGTTGGGCTGGAGGGTAAAGCCCGTTGAACGACATCGGAGCTGGGGTGGAGGGCACCAGGAAGAGAACCGGAGGTGCAGAGAAGTGCGTCTCCCACTTCACCACCGTCCCTTTGGTCTACAGCGTCAGGCGACTTAGACCAGGTACGGCGGGAACTGGCTTCAGGGTGAACTTGTTTCATAGGAAACAACAATGGGGACAGTGAAGTGGTGGCCAAATTTTGTTCAGGCTGTGGCGCCCCTTTTTCCAAGAGGAATCTTACTGAAGATGCCAGTATAAAAAGCAGGTGAAAGTGAAGCCTCTAGGTAGCAGCGGTTGGCGGTATGGGACTCCTGCGTGGGTTCTGGGTTCTGGCGTGCAACCCAGTTTGAGAACCACTGGCCTAAGGCCGTGCCCATTGGTCTTGGGGGTCAGAACCAAGTTTGAGTCTTGGTTCTGGAACTAACTTGCTTCTCGGCTTTGCGCGTTCATGTCGTACTTTCCTTACCCACAGAAGGGGGTTGGATGAGAAGACCTGTAAGGCTCACGCTTGCTTTCAGCATTCCACGTAGTGACAGATGGTGATTTACATCCTGGGATTGAATTGGACAGTTCATTGCTCAGTTGCCCCATGGCCTTAACAGTTCAAAAGACGGTCCCGTAACTTGCTTTGGAAACTCAGGCGCGACTTCTTCGAAGTACCTGACTTTTCTCTGGGTTGCGTTGTTGAAACGTTTGCTTGCGGCAGTGTGTGACTCCTGATGCCGTACCCCGCCATTCTCGTCAGAGTCACAGCCCGCCGAGGTCTCTCTGACCTCAGAGCTGCTGGTTAACCCGGAGTCTCTCTGACCTTCGACCCTGTGGGCTTTCCCATTCACACCCCAAAGCCTGACTATTGTCTCGGTGTCATAGAGACACTTGAATCGCTGCACTGCAGACGTCCTCCAGGCAGTGGAAAGGGCAGCTCTCACAAACTGTGCTTTGGTCTGCTGTTCTATTTCTAGGGCTGGTTGCTTAGGAATATTTTGCCTTGATGCAGGCCCTTAAAGGTGAAGGTGGGTGTGCATGTCCACCTTCGTTTGGATTTCAGAAGCCTTGTTTTCCTCTCAAAGCAGCCTCACTCCGTAAACAAGCTGGTGGATTCTAAAATGTAATCCAGAAGAAAGCCGAACTCAGGACAGAGCCCAGGACAGAGCCGTGCAGGGGGTGGGGAGCCGGGGGAGCATAGACAAAGCCGAAGATGAAGAATTTCCTAGTCACTTCTTTTCTGATGTTGACTTGGGAACATCTGTAAGTGGATACGTGGCAACTTCATTTGGACATAGTCTGTGCGTTGCTTTTCCATATATGGATCAGTTTCACTCGAGCACGAAGTACAAGTGGGAGACAGTGACGCCATGTTGTGAGCCGATTGCTGTCAGTCCCTCTCTCTTGCACACGCCCACCCCAAATATTTCTTTTTCTTACTGCACGCTGCTTTCTTGGGAACCAAGGATCACCTTGCCTTTACCCAACCCAGGTCTCCCAGTAGCTTCCAGCTCTCACTGGGAGCCTCCACGGGATGTTTTCCTACCTCGAAGACAAGAAGTGTGGTTATCCTGAATACCTTTTCAGTGGATTGGCAGCTCCCAGAGGAGGGCTGTCCAAGGGTTATTACGAGGGCAGCTGTATTATTATATAGCTTTACAGGAAGAAAAAAGGAAAAATTTTACACTATTAAAGATACAGCTTTCATATTTCCCCTCCAGATATTTCTGGAAAGCTAACACATTAATTTGCATTTCATGACTAAACAGTGTGAGGTTAGCTTGCTTTAACCTTGTATTCTTACAGGTGGTTGGTTTGCTTGCAGATTTTTCCATTCCCCCCTTTTTTTTCCCTGATATTCTCTCTCTCTTCCTCTTCTGTGCTCACTTAATCTCTAAACAGGTCAGGGTGGCAGAGCAGTTTCCACTGCGGCTGACGTCAATCCCGCCCTGCAGATTCGTTAGCAGAGGGTGTCGGGAGAGGGGTGCAGCTGGTGCCCTCACCTGGAGACCAGATCTCACCTGAGATACCTGCCGAGTGTCATCCTGAGCTCCCAGCCCCTGGCTGGAGGTTCCCAGGCTGGAGGCCTCGGGTCTCTAAGTTTTGCAAAGTCTGGCTGAGAGAAAGTGCACCTGTTCGGTCTCCGTGGAGTCAGCACGGCAGGGCTCCCCGTCCCAAACCAAGACAGTTTATCTCGATGGCTGGTCTCATAGACGTCGCAGTCAGAGAGAGCCAGGTGCGGAGCTTGGTGTTATCGATTACTTTGTTAATCTGAGCAAGTCGTGTAACCTCTCCAAGCCTCAGTTTCCCCAGTGAGGAAAATTAAAAATGCCTGCTTGATAGAACTGTTGACAGGCAGTGTTTCTCAAAGTGGGGTTCCTTTGAACTAGCATCAGCTGGGCACTCGGTAGTAGTGCAGGTGTTCACACCCCACCCCAGAGCTACCGAATCAGCAACGCTGAGAGTGGGCCCCAGGGGTCCGTTTTAACAAGCCCTCCAGGGGCTTTGACGAGAACCTCTGCTGGAAGGAGGCGGGGAGAGACTTGTGGACACATCGAGAGCTTATACCTTACTGGAAAAGAAGCTTTGGGAAGACAAGTGGCTTTTTTAAAATTTATTTTTTAGAGAGAGGAGAAGGGAGGGAAGAAAAGAGGGAGAGAAATAGGGATTGGTTGCCTCTTACGTGCCCTTACCTAGGGACTGGTCCTGTAACCTAGGCATGTGCCCTGACTGGGTATCGAACCAGCGACCTTTTGGTTTGCAGGATGGTGCCCAACCCACTGAGCCACACCAGCCAGAGTAACAAGTGACTTTTAAAATGTGTATCATCCATGTGTCCCCAACACCTGGAACAGTGCCTGGTACATAGTAGGTATTCAGCAAATATTTGTGGAATGAATAAATGTTAACTGTTATCATGATCACTTGATGCTCACTTTCTTACCAATTATTACATACCATCTTCCTCCTTTTTGAGTCATGGAATTCAATCAGAAAATGGGAGATGTGGTGTAATTGAGTCCAGATCTTTACAGAGAGACAAGAGTCAACGATTCCTATCTCGTGGTCATTTTATTTATTGTTTCCCTCTTGATATGGCTCCGTGTCTCGTTCCCAGGCGTGAAGCAGTGATTCCAGCCCTTGTCACCTGCCGCTCAGCGAAGCGTTCTTTCTGCCACAAGCGGCTGTCGTTATTGGGAGGAGAATCCAGTCGCAGCAGTTCTAGGTCCTATATATTCTTCTTTGCTTATGTGCCGTAGCTGCGGTGCGTGGTCCACGCAGTGTGTTAGCTTTTTTCTTTCCTCCGCGGGCTGCCCACCTCCCTTCATCACTTTTGCCAGTTCCAGAGGTCCGAGAGCCTCAGGACAGGGCGCTTTGGCCACTGAGGGTATGTGTGACGGTTTGGGGCTGGGGGCTGGCATGCAGGCAAGCCATGGTAATCGCCACACGTTTCATTCCGTCGGTATTGGAGAGTGCATAACTAACACTTGGTCTCAAAGGTGCAGCCTACAGACGCTCTGCAGGACAGGCCTGAAATGAACAGTGAGAGTGGGTCTGCGTCAACTTGAATACAAATCGTACAGAAGTAACAGTTGTGATTTTAAATGAACAGCAGTGGCTGTGGCAAGGATCCGCAGGAAGCATATTTCGGAAACAGTGGCCTGTGGGCAGAGAACCTCATCTTTGGGGTTAAACACAGCTGGACTTGAGTTTGGGACCCACCGTTTACCAGCCCTGTGACCTTGGCTGAGTCAGTGAACGCCCTGATCAGGACCCTGATGGCCACACCTCTCCCTTCTTTGTGTGGCCTCAGGGACACTGTTGTGTTCCTTGTGAGTGATGTTTCCTGACGTGTGACACCCACTGCGAAGGCTAGCATGTGAACCATTTTTCACAAAGCATTTCAAAATTTTTTTTAATCCTCACCAGAGGAAATGTATATTGATTTGAGAGAGACAGACAGGCGGACATGCAGGCATCGATGTATTGATGTGAGAGACAGACATCAATCGGTTGCCTCCCGTATGCACCCCGACTGGGGATTGAACCTGCAACCTAGGTGTGTGCCTGGACTGGGGATCAAACCCCAGTATAAGGGATGATGTGTGTATAAGGGATGATGCGTGAAAGAATTGAGCCACCCAGCTAGGGCAGTTTTTATTTTTTTATGTACCTATCTTAACAACTGCATTTGCTTCCTTGGATAGAAAGGACTAAGCAAAATGGGACCTTTCATTATTGTCCCGGTCCTCACCAGCGATGTGGAGCACACGCATTTGCCTGCCACGGTATTCCAGGGACAGACTGCGATGTTTGAAGTGTTTGCCCCAAGGCAGGTTTGCCAGGTAAAGTACAGGATGCACAATGAAATTTGAATTTCAGATAAACAGTGAATCGTTTTTTAGCGTAAGAAGGGCCCATACAGTATTTGGGTAGGAATGTTTATCCTCCGTTGGTAGCTCAGAGACATTCAGGACCGTGTCCAAGGTCACACAGTGCGTAGGCAGTGCAGCCTGGATTTGAACCTCAGCAGTTGGGCTCCAGAGACTGTTGTTGACCTCCCTGCATTGTTCAGTATCTGTTTGTGATGCATCCGTATACAATACACTTTGAACCTCTGGATGAATTTTTCTTTCTTTTTTTAAAAAATACTTTTATTGCCTTAATTGGGGTGACACTGGTTAATTACATAGATAGGTTTCAAGTGTGCAGGTGTAGGCGCCATCACCTGTATGTGGTACCATGTGTTCCCCACCCCAAGTCAAGTCTCCTTCGTCACCTTTTAGCCCCCCTCTACCCTCTTCTACCTCCCTGCATCGGGTGCCTTCTTCAGTGCGGGTCTGGGTCATGGCGCTGATGTTCTCGTGACGGGAAAGGAAATAAAAAGCCGTGGGTTCCAAGGTGTAAGTTGGGTTTGCCTGTCTGTAACATTTCAAACATCCGATGAGTAACAACCAACTTGCGACATATCTGTCTGTCTATCTACCGTCCCCAACACTGTGCCTGGCACACGCTGGGTTTTTCGTACGTGGCAGTCATCATGATCTAGAATTGGATGTCTGTGTTCTGTTCTTCTCTTTTCCCCGATGCATCCCTCAAATGTTCTGTATGTTCCTACTGCAGACTGACTCTAGCCCCTTAGGCTGCTGTCAAAGAGTCTTTTTTTGTTTTTGTTTTTTTTTTTCGTAGAGGATCTGTTCCTGATGGGAATGTATGTCTAGCATTGTGTTTCTTATTAGCTGTGTTCCAGAGAAATACACTCCTGAATCTGTGTATCAGTAAGAGTTGGGAAGCCTCTGTGTTGGATGGTGGGTACGAGGCAGGGAGCCTCTGAGTAGGCAATCACGGGTGTCTGGGTTAGGTTTGGATCACTGCACACGAATTCAGCCACTTTAGACAACACGCATCACTTCACCTCACAGGTTTTCTGGGCGATCCGTCCAGGCATGCTTAACGGGGCCCCCAGTTCAGGGTCTCACAGGCGGCCCTCAGTGTGGCCGGGCTGTGTCTCATCTGAAGGCCCGCCCGGAGAAGCGCCTGCTTCCCAGCCCGTCCGTGTCGCTGGTGGACTTATTTGCTTGCAGCTCTGTGAGCGAGGGCCCCGTGGCTCTCGCTCACTGTTGTCCTGTTGGCCGCCTTCGTGTCCTAGCAGTCGCCTGCAGTTCCCTGCCCCTACGACCATCTCTGTGGGCAGTCCGCAGCTTGGCTGTGTGTCCTTCAAGGCCTGTAGGGAAGTCTTTCTCTCCAGGCTGCCAGGGTGGAGTATTACATAACGAGTCCCAATTCCGGGGATGGCATCCAGTCCCATTTACCATATTCTAGTGGCTACAGGCAAGTCACGTGTTCTGCCCATACTCCAGGGCGAGGGTTGTACTCGGTGTAACAGGTCCTGGGCCATCTTAGGATTCTTTCTGCCTTCCGCAGCCTCCCTGGAGACTGTACTTAGATGTTAGTGTACGGGCTTTGTGAAAACTATGCAACGTCTCACAAGGCTTGGTCTACGCTTTATTTTGTGGTTGTGCCCCAAAGCAGCGGGGGGTGGGGGGCAGAATTGCTGGGTGTGTGGCCTTGGGATAAGCAGAGATTTTTATGTTTTTGTCACACCCTAAGTGTCCACGCTGGGCCAGTCCGACTCACATACCTATGTCCTGAGACAGTGTGTGTTCACGAGATGCTGGGGTCCGTAGCATGGTGTGTTGTGAAGCCCTAGGAAAGAAGGGGGCTTCTTATCCATAAGGGAGAGCCTGAGGCCATCCGATCCTGCTTCCTGCCTCGAAGCAGGAATTTACTGTAGACAGGTCCTTACGCTGCCTGAACCAAAGCAAGCCAGGAGACCAAAGAGCCCCATAAAAACCTTCCTCCTGTCTTAAAGCAAGTGGAAAGAGAGAAGTTTCCCTAACCTCTTCTCCAGCTGGAGGACTTTGGAAGTGTGACTGCACTTGGCTTGTGCGGAGACAGCTGCTGGCAGGGGTGGGGGGTAGCTGTCAGTGTCTGTTCACAGTCCCACCCCCTCAGAAGTGCACTGGAATCTCCTGACCCCCCCAGCCTGGGAACTGGTTTGCAGGAGGGTGATGCGCAGAAGGCCGCCGCCCGCCCACGGGAAGCCACCTGGCAGAGGCGCTAAGTTGCTGAGCGAGGGTAACATGTGGCTGTTGGCGTGCGCGCGTATGTGTGTGCGTGCGCACACACATACGGGGTGCACGGCACCTTGCCAGCCCGTTCGCGTGGGCGGCCATCGTCTCCAGCCAAGCGAACCATCTGCGGGGGTGTTGTCAGAGGAGACTTGAAAATAAAACAATCTTCCCAACAATGTGGGGACTTGAGCCCACTATATTGGTAGGGCACCTGCCGGGTGGCTTCTGCCGTGGTCGTGATCTGTCATCCCCAACTGGGTGTCTTCGCATTGCAGAAAGCTAGCACCCAAGTCACCTAGCTCACATTAAAAAAATATAGAGGAAAATTACCAACCCAGTGCTTATTTTTGTACCAAAGGGGATTTCCATTGGGGGGGGGAATTTTCCACCCCTCTGAAGGCTGTTGCTACCTCAAAGGCGCGTCTGCTCAGCCAGGTAATGGGGACAGCGCGAAGACCTCGAGAAGCCGAACGGCAGTCACAGGAGACGGCGGCTGGGCTTTGATTGTATTTTTGGACACTGCAGACAGAGCTGATGTGGTTTCCTAGTCAACCTTTCATGCTGCCTGATCCGGAGGCTGCTGGGCGGGCTGGAGGGCGCTGTGCTCTCTTCCCGGCAGCCCAGAGCTCCGACGGCTGGGTCAGGGGGCACAGCACTCTCGCCTCGCTGCCCCACGGGCCCAGGGCCGCGGCGATTCTTAGTTTGCCTGTCTTTCCTTGGCACCCATGTCTTGGTATTTTTTTTCCCCTTCAAATTATTTTTGCTGTGCCTACGTGGCTCTGTCACAGCTTGGGTGATGGATGCTAATGAGGTGATAGCTTCTGATGACGAATTATCGGGATAAGGCCGCCCACCCTGCAAGCTGAATCCCAGCCCCTGTTGACTTGCGAAAAGAGGAACAGGGCCGAGGGGAAGCAAACCACTTCCCTGTAACCCCTCCTGGGCACGGATGGAGTGTCACGGCCTCTGCCCTGCTGGGCTGGGGGGTGATTCCGCCATGCCTGCTTTATAAAGGCGGAGGCTGCGTTCCTTGGCTGTGTGGTAGAAGCACATGGGAAGCTTTT
>PVKM010017460.1:0-25891 GCA_004027735.1 Carollia perspicillata
CTGCTGCCTGATTGCACCACACCTCCCGCTAGAGGTGACCGCTGCCTTTCATTTTAGGGTAATCACTTTCTTTACTGTTTTAAATCTGTGTATGTATCCCTACACAGTACATTATAGTTTTGCCTGTTTGGGGATTTGGTGGATGGTAAATACTGTAGATACTCTTTTCTTACTTTCTTCTTTTGTTCCACACTCTTTGTGAGATGTTTTAGCCCGTGTTGACGCATCCATTTCATTGTTTGATGAAATAACATGCCTCATCTACTTGTCCATTCTCCTGTTGGTGGACCTGAGGAGTGTTTGCCCCTGGGTCACTGCACAGGTCTGCTTCCGTGCCCTCGCATGCGTGCCCTGGTGCACATGTACAGGTGCATCTCTAGGCCATATTCAAATCTGTGATGAAATTGCTGAGTTCCTAAGAATGCCTGTCTTCCCGCTTCTCTTAATGCAACACCCCTTTAACAAAGCAGCAGTGCTGGCTTATACTCCCACTCACTGTGGAGAGTTCCCAAGTCCAGCGCTCTGCACCTCAGGGTTCAGGTTGGCACATTGGCCTGCAGATGAGGGGCCCTTGGTAGACTTGAGCTCTGTGCCCCAGGACTGCCTTGTGCGGGCCTGGGTCTTCAGATCAGTAACACCCCAAAACCAAAGCCTGTGTGGAGAGAAAATGCTGAGCTGCTGTTTATGTTGGTCCGCTCTCTCCGTGTAGATATTCAAGCACCAGTATGTTCGGATTCTTTGACTAACTTAAAATTTAAAGCCCTGAGTCTTCACATCAGCGTACACCACTAGTTGAGGTACGTGTGCCTGGCTCCCCGGAGTCTGTTTCTGCAGGACCATGGCAGACGCGAGCAGGGCCGTGGCGCCGCCCTCTTCAGAATGCTTCCCTGCCTTGTGCTCTGTCTCTGGAAGCAGAGTGGTTTGTCAGATCCAAGGGACTGGCTCCGTTTCAAGGGACGAGACCTTCGGGCATTGGTTCCATCAGTGTCCCAGCTGTTCCATCAGGCATTCCCCACCAGCAGTATCTGGTGCAGGGCCCAGAATCAGAAGGGTACCCACAGCCTGTGGAGGAGGTCGGCCATGGGGCTCCCTCTCGGGGGCTACAGAGCCTATAAACCACATTCATGTCTTTTTATCGTGGCTCCGAACATGTGAGAACACCGCTGGTGGCCCGTCCAGATTTCATTTCTGTTCTGCAACTGTGTCAGGATACCCGGGAGGCTCATGCAGCTTGCTGGGGGTTGAAACAGTTTCTGATTCAGTGGGTCCAGGGTGGGGCCTGACGGCTTCTGACAAGTTCCCAGGTGTTGCAAATGCTGCTGGTACTGGGAGCGCACTTGGAAAACCACTGGTCATGTTCATCTTCAGTCTTCATTCACATAGAGCTGTTCAGTGAGCATTCATTCTCTTCAGTGTGTGGACTGGAAAGTCTGCCCAGGTTGAAATGAGGATTCCTCAGGTGTTCTGCACTCCTGCATTACATTAACTCAGTTCTGTGTCCTCAACCTTAAGGCAGGGGTATCCAACCAGTGGGGATGGCGTGTGGCTCAGGGTGGCTACGAATGCAGCCCAACACAAAATCGTGAATTTACTTAAAACGTGAGATTTTGTGTGTGTGTGTGTGTGTGTGTGTGTGTGTGAGATTGCGTGTCACAATGTATTTAATGTGTGGCCCAAGACAACTCTTCTTCCAGTGTGGCCCAGAGACATCAAAAGGTTGGATGCCCCTGCCTTAAGGTTTCTGCTCAGGAGCCCACGGAATTAAAAATTACCTTCTCCCCTCCACCCATTTTACTGCTGAGCGCACACACACGTGATGCGCGGAGGTGTGGCATTACGGCACTTACATCAGAAGCAGATTTCCCTGTCTGGAAAGTCATCTGTTGACTATTTGGCTTAATTAAAATTAGGTCTACCATATCCTTACTCTGCCACACTCAGGTTGTGCTCCAGGACAGCGCCACTTTAGCTGTGAATTAATTAAAGTATCTACAAAACTCCGTGGTGCCTGGCTTGTTCCAAACTGTAAACTGATATTGCAGCCACTTTGGTCTAAGACGGCAGAAACTTCTGGCACAGAATGGATATACGTACAGAAATAATAGGAGCCTGACACTAAGACCTGAAGCCCTCGGGAGAGGGGTGAGCAGGCCGTCACTTGCCTGTGCTGCCGCACAGGAACGTGCTGGGATTGGCTGGGGTGGCTCTCCTGATTCAAAGGCTCGGGTGACAGGGACCAGAGGCTGGTGCTGCCAGCCCGGCTCCTGTGGAGGGTGCCCGTCCCTGTGTTCCGTTTGCAGAAGCCCAGAGGGCACCAGCTGGGATGGCGATTCTGAGAACGTGGAGGCTAGTCGTTCAGGCCTGTGAACTAATCAGGAATTGACAGTTGTGTAATCAAGTGACTACTTAGAATGTCGTTTTGTGCTTTAGAGCAGTGGTCCCAACCTTTTTGGCACCAAGGACCGGTTTCACGGAAGACAGTTTTCGCATGAACCAGGGTGAGGGGACGGTTTCGGGATGATTCAAGCTCATACATCCATGCTCACCCCCTGCTGTGCAGCCCAGTCCCTCACTGGCCGGGCGGTACTGGTCCACAGCCCAGAGGTTAGGGACCCTGCTTTAGAGTATTATGTTGATAGGGCTGGTTGACAGGAATATCTATGACATCACGGTTTGGGATGATTCATTTCTAAGTGTTTGAATTGGGAAAATAATTTTCAAGATATACGTTCTCCCCACTCCCTGCTGCCCCGGCTCCACCCCGACCATGATTCTGAAAATAAGTTATAGCCTAAGGCCTAAAAGCAGAGATTAACCTTCCTGTCTCTTCCTGAAATTCATCCTGCCTTCGTACCCCAGAGATTTGTTTTTATTTGGTCTGTGTGGGGCAGAGGAATACGTGAATGCAAACTAAATTTAGTTGGCTCTTTGACTCTTCTATGCTGATAGTAGCTGTGACCGGTGAGTCCAGCAGCCCATTCTTCTAGAGCTGGATTTTCTGAGGCACTTTTCCTTGACTTGTCAGCAGGTTATATGGAGTTAGTTATATCTTGCTCTACAAGATTTGCATACTTTTAATCAAACACTTGTAAACTCTGTGTGACAAACAGTGGCCAGGGTGCTTGTTAATTTTGTCCCAGAGGGAGGGCAGCAAAGCATGGGCAGGACTGGTGGGTGGTCAGCAGCAGTAAGTTCCTGGGTGTTAGGAGAAGCTCAAACCTGGTCTAGAGATTCAGTTAAGAACTGGACTGGGCACCGCAATCCATAGAGCTCTCTGTGGAGTAGAGCCAAGGAGAGGATGTGGCCCTACCTGGCATGATGCATAATGAAGGGGATAAGACATGGGTGTAAAGTATTTATAGAGAGGTGACTGGAATACACTGTGGTTCTGCCACTGGACAGCCTTTTTGCTCTACAGCAAGCCAGGGAGAAGAGCTTATCTCCTTTGGGAAGGAGGAGGCTCCCCCAGTAAACCTTTGAGCTGAGCCTTATAGGAATGGCTGACCAAGGTGCAGGGGCAGGGCCCAGAGAACAGGAGGAGCAGGAATGAACAGGGACTGGGAGTGGCACAAACTTTTGTCTCACTGATTGGAGCTCACTGTAGGCAAGGGCTAAGGACACGGCCATGGCAGGCCAGAAGGCAGTGGGTTTTATTCTGAGACCCTTGAGGGAGGTTCGCATCCTTCTGGTCACGTAGTACTTCAGAAAAGTCGGGACCTTCCCTCCCTTGCCTCACCATCGGCCCCACTCCCCAGTACTCTACCACCAGCCCCACCTCGGGCTCATCTCAGCCTCAGCTCCGATTTCTTCAGAAGCCTTTCCAGACTGCCCCCCCACACCCATTTAAATCAGCCTACCCTGCCTCAGTGTTCTCTCCTTTATCTCCATAGAACTTTCCGTGGCTTACAACTGCACACATACCGACCTGTCTATTGTTCTTTATCTGTTTCCCCCACTGAAGGGTTGTTTCTGTGGTGCATACAGAGCATACGTGCTGCGCGTTGCATACACACATGTGCACATAGTCACGGCATGGCCTGTCTGGAGCGTAGGTTGTATTCAATAAATAATTGTTCTTCATTGAATTAATCAGTGCCTTTTTTCCTAAAGAATATTCCTCATTCAGTGTCTTCTCTGCATATGTTTAAATAAATGAGATAAAAGACCAATTTCGATAAAAATAATGGTGTTTTTCTAAAATATATTCAAATATAAGTAAGGTACTGACATAATCACAAATACAAACATTTATCAATAAAATCTGTGCTTGAACAATTTTACAGCCCCCTCTGGGATTTTATGAACCATGTTTAAATAAAATGCAACCAGAATTTCCCACGGCTCTTTAAAAGTTTTCCTTTTTAAATAGTTTAGAATGAGAAAATGTTTGCTGGTTGAATGGCTAATAGTGGTAGAAGTCAGGAGAAGAAAAACTTAGCTGCTGCCTATGTATTAATGCAAGTCCCTTTTGAAATCTCTCCAGTTTATAAGAAATAGCTTAGGCAATGAAAACTTCAAGTTTCTTCAGCATCCAGGTTAATGCTGGTGTCATACGTTCCACAGTGAGTCTCCAGTTTCGAAAAAACTAAAACACATTGAGCACCGAAACTGTGTGAAGCGAAACTTAATTTTTTTTCTAGTCAGAGCACCAGAGTCTTGGACTGCCCTGCATTGTTCTGAACGTTAGATGCCGTTCTTTTTACTACCCTTAATATTAAAACAGAGACCTAGCTGTTTGAGCTATATGGCAGTTTGGGTTTGGATAAGTGAAGATTCCAGGGCAATTCCCAAAATAGGCTCACAGGGTACAGCATTTCCACTCTCAGACGGGCTCTTCTGCTGGTGGCTGGGGAGTCTCCTGTCTGGCTCACTCGTAACGTGTGTTCTGTTTGCTCCCCAGCCCAGTGACTTCTCCGTGTCTCTCAAAGCATCAGGGAAGAACAAACATTTCAAGGTGCAGCTTGTGGACAATGTCTACTGCATCGGGCAGCGGCGGTTTCACACCATGGATGAGTTGGTGGAGCACTACAAAAAGGCCCCCATCTTCACCAGCGAGCACGGGGAGAAGCTCTACCTCGTCCGAGCGCTTCAGTGATGCCTCCCCTCTGGCCTGCCACCTCCAAGCCTGGTGCCTCACTCACTTCCCCGGGGCTGAGCGGATGGCCCCCAGAAGACGCGATGGGGCAGGAGCTCCGCACAGGGCCTGCTCCGTCCGGCGGCTTGTCCCCTACTGGCTTCCTTTGCCTGGTTGATCTTTCTCTCCAGGGTGTTGGTTTCCATCTGCCTCCTCTTCACCGTCCCAGGCCCTCATTCCATGTTCAAGGCCACTCTGCCACTGGCCAGTTTTAGAGAAGGGGAGGTGGAAGAGGGGCGAGTTTGTTCACTTTATTTCTTCTGAGTTGGAAACAGCCTTAGTCTGTTTGCCTTGTTTATGCTGTCAGCTCCTCTCAGTAGGAAGACACCGGGTGCAGGTGGAGTGCACCGAAGCTGCCCTTGACGAAGTGACCTACAGTACACTCCAAGGTGGCCTCTCGGGAGAGCCCTGGGCTCCCACCTGCCAGGCAGCACAGGCAAAGGTCCTGGTCCCATCAGCCCTTGTTCCTGTCCTTTGCCCTTACCTGGCTCCCAGACTCTCCAGGGAGTGAACGCATTTGCTGGTAGCAATACTGGAATACCAGGTGAGATACTAGTGAGGAAGCTGTCCAGTGCCTTTGGGGCTGTGCTTGCAATAAGAAAGGATTTCCTTGAAGGTCAGTCTGCAAGAGGGACTGGTGACTCGGAAAGATATGTTTTGGTAATTTATCCCCAAATGTGCCATCTACATAGTGCTTTTTCTTCTTGCCCTTTGGCTTGTTTAAATTTCACAATTATGTATTTAATTCTCAAAGTAATATGTAGCCATTTGTTGACACTAATACAGATGATTAAAGAAAATAGCTGATCTTTGGGGAAGGGAAGCTACCAACACTTTACACACACACACACACACACACATATATATATGTTTTATATATATATATAATTTGCTTTACAGGGAAATGTTTCAGGGTTTACAAGAGAATATGTAACTGGTAGTAAGAGACACACAGAATGTTTATGTTTTCTTTTTTCTTTACATTTGAACTTCTTTATAGTTTAAATATACTATCTTGAGATGGCACATTCCTACAGTCGAAGAAGGGGTCATGAGACCTCCCCAACTTGCATACTCAGTTTTTTGGATATTGTAATAAAAAAGTATTGCGACAAGACTGTGTGTGCGTGTGTCTTTGGGAAAACCGACTCTGTGACGGCAGAGCAGCGCCTGCAGAATTTCCTGACCTCTCCGTGCCTGGCGGGAAGCAGTTTTAGAGAGGAGTTAAGCACCTATTGTAGTTTGTTTTTTTTTTTCCTACCATCACATTTTTGTGTGTTGAAATAATAAATTTTAACTAGTGCAACTCCAAGAGAAACGAGCATCTCAGGTGTGGTGTTAACTTTGTACTCTGTTAAAAAATGTTTTAGCAAACTGTCGTCAGCTGCATCTCTCATCTCTAGCTTTCCCCTCTTCGCTCATGTCTGTCTTCCATTCACTCAGGAGGAAGCATTTATCAAACAGTTGCAGGTTGCCGGGCACTGAGAATACAAAGCCACAGAACATGGGGTTTGTTCCCTTTCGGCTAATTATAGTGAATGCACTTGAACACTGCCCTCTGTGGCAGACACGGTGTCCTTACTTATACCTCATCACAACCCTGTGAGGTGGGTGCTGCTATCATCATACAAATGGATGGAGAAAATGAGGCACAAAGCAAATGCACGAGGGCATATGGCTGGTACAAGGTAGGGCAGGGTTGCAAACCCAGAGATGCTCATTCCCAGCCCCAGCCTTGGGAGGCTCCCAGGAGAAATAGGGCATTGCATGACTGTTTGTACATAATCTCTCATTCTTGTTTCCTGTGATTTATTTGCATCTTTTTGTTGTCTTTGACATAAATTAGAAGTTTGATAATAAATTCAAAGTTTGGTGTCTGGTACCTTAGGCTGGGGCACCCAGTTATAAGAATAGACATCCAGGTGAATGAGGCAGACATGACCTTAGACAACATACACTGGTTCTGTATCTTCTCCCTGGAAGGAAAAATTCCTCCTGACCTGCGTCTCACTGTTGTGTATTCCATCGTGACCTCATGCTAGAATCCCTCTAGATCAGCAGTTCTTGTACCACAAGAATTTTTAAAACGTACAGTACTTATTTAGTTAGGCCACTGGCCTCTTTTTCTTTAGATTATCAAATCTTAAAAAATGACAGCAGCCAACACAACAGTAGCCATGCAGTGTGAATGCCCTGTCTTGAATTATAAATATATAGATTATATAATAGAGTTACATCTTATTGGTCATGTTGCATAATAAGATTGTCTGATTGGTTAATTCCTGGTGCCAGAAATCCTTATATATAAGTATAGGCACCTGAGTTTTTAAAAAGTCACTTTGGAACAAAAAGGGTAGGTAATTGAATTGCTATTGTTATTTTTTTTAATTAAAAGTATACCTGCGTTTTATCAGATCAACAAAAGCATATATTTGTGTGTGCTACAGAATTTTAGTGATTCTGTGTGCCATGAGATGGAAAAGGTTGCAAACCGCTGCTCTAGGTAGTGCCTGGACAGCCAGCTGGACTTTGATTTTCCATGCAGTTCAGGAGGAGACAAGGGACACAAGACAGACAGATGCATGTTCTGGCTTCAGGACCTTTTTGAAGGCTCATAGTAGTAATTGATGTTACATCTTATCCCAGACTGCCATGAGAGTCTTCTGGCTGCCCAGGTATTATGAAGGATCCAGTACCCTGGGACGTCCTGGCACCAGGTGGACCAGCGGAGGGTGATGGATTGATGGTCCCAGGATGAAGCTGTTGGTAGAGTGGAGGCAGGAGGGTGTCAAGGCCAGGGTCCTCCTCTGCGGTTTGGAATGCAGTCTGCCTGTGCTCTGTCCAGCTGGCACTAACGCCATCACCTTCCTGCACGTCCAGACATTTTCCTGGACAAATCTTGTTGTGTTGTTCCCTTGCCTCTTTGCACAGGCAGCAAGGATATTAAAGGCCAGTCGTATTTTTAGTTGTGTGACTGCTCATTTATTTGCAGTAAATGTGCCTTCATTTTTCATGAAGAGCTCCCTGAACTACAGTGCAGAACCACCAAGCCCTTTGCACATTGTTTATGCTCAGCAGTATTAAATCACATTTCTAGGGAGCTAAGAACTGTCCATCTGTTTTCCCAAAGTGTATCACAAACTAAAATTTTCTATTAGAATTAGAATCTTTGTGTCCACTGAAACTCTCACGTTAAAAAGAAAGTATTCTTGGTAATAGTACAAATTTATCTTTGCTTTCTATGTGCTAACTGGTTTATCATTTACTTTACCATTTCTCCTGCCCCATGCCAGACAGAATGCCAAAATAATTTCTTAATACGAAGTTCAGAACAGAGGGGATAGAAAAGCCTGAAAGAATTCTTCTGGATTATTACTTTTCAATCAATAGAGGTCAAGTTGTGGCCATTTTCTCAGCTTTATTTGTTGTTAGTGTACATCATGCAGTCATTTCACCTTAATGCCTTGTGTTGGGGCCAGCTGCTGTCCTGTGAGGCAGCATCCCTCAGCCACACATGGGCGCTGCTGCCCGAAGCCAGGCATGGTGGGAGTGCCTGCTTGGCCTTAGCCCTGTGGCCTCAGGCAAATGTTTCATCTCCAAATGTGTTTGCTGCTCTCTGTCTTCATAATTCCCAGGGTTGTGTGAGGATTTGACTTGGAGTGCTCAACAGACCATGTCGCACGCTGCACAGCCATCATCCATGCCAGTCAGGCCTGCTATGTGGCACAGCCTGTTCGACCTTTTCCTCATTCGTTGGAACTCGCTGGCTGCCTCAGGGGCCCACTGCAGAGCTCCGGTTGCCTCAGAGCTGCAGTATGGCCCTTTCCTGGCAGCCTGAGAGCCAAACCACCACGTCTTAGAAATTAGACTCTTCAAGTATTTAAAGAGGCATTGCTCCAAGAAATGCATTCTAAATGTGTGGCCCATCTTTCATTAGTACTCCAGGCCTAAAATTCATACTGGGCCTTAAAAGCACCTTAAATTTTTACTTCAGGTAATTAACAAATTTACATCACATCCAAAAATAATCCTCTCTTGAAAGAGAAACATCTTTGGAAAGGGGTGGGGTTGAACACCCTCCATGTTTCATGTGAGGAAGTCCTTAAATTTCTCAGCCTGAGCTGGCAACACAGTGGCCTACTAAGTATTGGGCAAACATTGGTTAAGGCAACTGATTTCCAGGAAACATTCACCCCGTTTTAGCTTGAGTGGCTGTAACAAAACGGTAAACCGGGTGGCTTATAAACATCAAAGATGAATTTCAGTTCTGGAAGCCACAAGTCCAAGATCTGGGTGCCAGCAGTCTGGTTCTGGTGAGAAGCCTTGTCCATGCTGCAGACCACCGATGGAGTGGGGGGAGCCAGCTCGCTCTGTGGCCTTTTCTAAGGGTACTAGTCCCATTTGTGAGGGCTCCACCGGTTACCTGCGACAGACCTCTTGTGGTGCTATCATTGGCGATCAGAGTTCCAAGTGTGATTTGTGGGGACACAAACATTCAGTTCCTAAGACCCTCTTTTTAAAAAATACATTTTATTGATTATGCCACTATAGTTGTCCCATTTCCCCCCTTCATTCCCCTCCACCCTGCACACCTTCTCCCACCCACATTCCCCCTCTTTAGTTTCTGTCCATGTGTCATAAGTTCTTCAGCTTCTACATTTCCCACACCACTCCTGCCCTCTCCCTGTGTATTTTCTCCCCACCGTCTATGCTAAGACCCTGTTCTCAAGAGGCAGTATCCCCACAGCTCTGAGGAAGCGGGCCACTGCTGTTCTAAATCCAGCTCACTCCAAACAAGGGGGTTGTAGTTCCAGCCACGAACAAATGCCCATCCGCGCAGACGTTCTCAGCCACTCCAGTTCCCAGTGTTAGGGGCGCCGGGCCAGTCTGCACTGTTAGGGCATTTGAAGGCTCCCTGAAGATTCCGACATAGGCGGTTGGGGCCTACACTGGGGGTGCCATTCTAGCCCACTTGAAACTTTGGGGGAAATCACCTGCCCCAACCACCTTGTGCACACTCTCACATCACTGACAATACACACTTTCTGCAGCATGTCCTTTTGTTGAATCACGTAGAGAGAAATATCTGGTCTTGAATGCCTAATATGGTCTTTTTTTGTTTTAATAGTCGTTTGCCTTAACTTCAGTTTGGATTTCTCACGTCACAGCTACCAGCCATACAAGCCCACTGGAACGGCACATCATGTTCCATCTCCGGAGAATCCTGTTACTTAACAGTAAGGTACTCCTGAAGATGGATGAATGTTATGCCAGCAGCAGGTATAAAAGCTGTCAAAGACAGCTTTTAAATATGCATGGCCTCCTACTTGGGGGGCGACCATCTGGCCAGCTCCTTGACTTGGGGACCAGGTTGCGCAGCCAAAGTCAGGAACCAGAGGGCCAGAGCTTTTTGTACTCAAGCTCCCACTGAAGGGCAAGGGCAAGAACAGATCAAAAGAGGCAGAGGTCCTACCTTCGTGGTCATCGAACCCGTCGACTTTGGGGTCTGTCCCTTGCCAGCTGTGTGACACCCACCAAGCTCTGAAGTAACGGCCTCAGAACGCTGGTGCACAGCTGCGATTCCTGCACAGCTATTTCAGGATATATTGCAGTTGGTAGACATCATTATATATTTACACAAGGTGAACTGCTTTGCATACTAATGTAAAGTGCTTGGAACCTTTTTAGAGCTTTTAAATAATCTTAATGGAAAGGAAAAATAGATTGATATGCTAAATTATTATCTAAATTAAACCTAGCAATCTGTATGCAGATCACATTAGTTCACAGAACCATAGAGACACTGTATTCCAATGATTTCAACCTAGAGCTCCGTCTAGTCACAGAGGGAATTCAGATGCTAGCAGTATTCACTTCTATAAAGACAAAGAGTTCCCTTCCAATGCCATAAATAGTAAAGAAAACTAAGACATGACCTGGAAATAATGGCACTGACTGAAATCTTTGCTGAACTGGAATTGTGGACGTAGAGACAGCATCTAAATCACATTACTTCATCACAATGGTTGCAGTAGGCGTTGGAGGCTTAGCGGTGCCGTCCTTGCTAAAGGTGCTTTCGGAGTTCCCTGAGAAAAGTACCCATACTGTGGAGGACACAAAACTATCTGAACATTATTTTGAAGAAATCGAGACATTTACATTTTCTTCACATTTTTTAATATTTGCCAAGTTTTCTGCAGCGGATATGAAGTAGCTGAATGAAAAATACATAGAAAAATGTCTGTCTTGTTTAAGTCGCATGGGGCAAAACCCAGGGCACGAGCGCCAGTGTTCCACTGGTTGTGCTGGTTGCTGAAAAATATTCAGGAGAGCGTTTTCTGCTATGGACTTTGCCTGGTTTCCTGGTGGTATTAGAAAATAGTTTTATTTTTAGTCAATATTTTCATCAAAAATGCCCATTAAAAACGATGGCTAAATTTTAAAATGTGATGAGGTCAATTACCACGGAAGGACTGTTTCAGAATACTGAATCTAGATCATCAAAATTTCATAAGAACTTTCTCAGTAAATAAAGTCTGCCCTGATGTCCCTGATACCCCTTATTTAATAGCTCTATTTGTATTCCTAAAGTACCTATCAATTTCCAACAGGCTGCATAATTTACTTCTTTACTATGCTTGTTATTTTCTATCAGTACACACACACCTCACACACAGCTAGAATTCTGAGTTCTACAGAGGGAGGGGCATTTGTTTAGTTAACTGGTATAACCCAAATAGAGAATAGTCTTTGCAACATAGCAGGTACTCAGTAAGTATTTGTTCAATACCGCTGAATGGAGCAACCTGAGGGAAGTGAAGTGCACGCTTTGAGTCCTTTCATATCTGCAAGTGCCTTTATGTTGCTCTGGAAGAAGAAAGCTTGCTTGGCTGGATGAGGTTCGTGTATCACTTTTTTTTCTTTCAAAATCATAGATTCATCTTTATCTTTGTGGCGTTCAGTAAGCCCAGGGCTACCCTCATCTGCGCATGCGCTCCTCCTCGTCTTCCTCACAGGAGCACTGCTCCCTGCCCTTCTCTGCTCCCCCACACCCTACCCCGGCCCCACACCACCTTCCCCTGCATCAAGTCCCTCTCCATCCCCAGGACACAATTTTCTATTCTGGACCACCAGGAATTTAGCTGATTTGCTTATTGAATTCTGTTTTACTAAATAGTAACTTTTTCAAAATGAGACTAGTATAACTTCAATGCCCAAACAAGATTTGAATAGAATGAAACAGGAAAAATAACAAGTTAATCTCACTTATATTCAAAAAGAGCAAAACATATACAGCACTATAACTAAATAGTAACTTTGCACTGTTTTCATAAAGTTTCCTCCTTCAACCATCTCTCCTTCCTCGGTCTCTGCTTCCCTCTCATCACTTACCTGCTAGGAAGGCTCTCCAGCTCCATCCTGTCTACCAGAGATGATGAAATGTGAGCACTAGGCTCCTGACGTGCTCCAGCTCCCCTTTGAGACTCAGTTCCTCCCAGTCTCCTTATCCAAGCTGTTCCGGCCATTCCACAAACAGGCTCAGCTGGGCACGCCTGCTTCCCTGCATTTGCTCGCTCCCCTCTGCAGCCATTTTTGTTCCTCTGCCTACCACGCACTCCCCAGGTCCCAGTTCCATTCCCACCTCCCTGACCACATCACCCCTTCCCTGGAAGACACAGTTCCCATCTGGCACCAGGGCCAGACTTGATTGTTGCTGGCCAACTTCTCTGGTGTCAATGTGTGTGTTTTCTCTCTCATCACACTATCGACAATTCTTGGTTGTACCATACCAAAGTGCCTTTTATCCAAGTCAAATATGGAATGCTGGCAATTTCATACGGTACAATGCAGAAGCTTTTCTCAAAGTTCTTAAGACTATGCTCCCCATACCTAGTAGTTGCTTAATAAATATTTGTTGATTTGAATAAAAAGAGAAACTATAAGATAAAATTCTTCTCTAGTTATATTGGAGTTAAACCAGTCCCAATTTCAAACACTAGAAAGGAAGCCCTGACATAATCAAACACTGGCTACAGAGAGTATATTCTAGGCCCCAGAGGAACTTGGATTAACCCTGAGCTTGCATGCACAAGGCCTGCAGGGGATAGACCTTCTGGTTCTCCTCCCGTCCCTGATTAAGATCGCATGGCATCTAAAAATGGGCAAAAGTCACAGTCAGTAGAGCTGTTATTTCTCATCTACCTAAGTAATCTACCATGGAACTTCTGGAAAATGCTTCAAAATGGACACCGATGTGCTATGTGGCCTTGTTTTAAACTGTGGCAAAATGCATGTAATAATTATCCTGATCACTTTTAAGTGTACAGTCAGGTGGCACTAAACACATTCACATTCCTGGGCAAACGTCACCGCCACCCATCCCCAGAGCTCTTCGTCCTACAAACTGAAGCTCTGTGCCTATCAGACACCAGCGCCCTGTTCTCCCTGCTCCCAGCCCCCGGGGACCACCCTTCTCCTTTATCTATGAATTGGACTATTGCAGGTACTTCACGTAAGTGGAATCCTACAGCATTTGTCTTGTTGTAACTGGCTTATTTCACTTAGCATGTTTTGAAGGTCCACCCATGTTGCAGCATGTGTCAGAATTTCCTTCCTTTTTAAGGTATATCCCATACCTTGTTTTCCCGTGCAGAGATTGACAGCCACTTGAATTGCTCCCACCTTTTCGCTATCTAAGTAATGTTGATATGAGCATGGGTATATAAATAACTCTTAAAGAGATCCTGCTGTCAATACTACTGGGCACATACCCAGAAGTGGAATTGCTAGATCACATGGTAGTTCTATTTTTAATTTTGGAGAAATCACCATACTGTTTCCACAATGGCTGCATCATTTTACATTCTTACCAATAGTACACAAGGCTTCCTATTTCTCCACAAACCTGCTAACACTTGTCATCTTCTGTTTTTTTTTTCTAGTAGCCATGCCAATGGCCTTGACTATTGTGACATTTTGATAAAACTTAGAGGAAAAATGTCACACCATTGGAACTCAAGCTCACACACGTAATTGCATGTGATAGCTTAAAATGTCTGCAAATCTTCAAACCCACACACATCGTGGCATTAACAAGTACCTTCAACCTACATTACTCTGTCTTGAAAAGTTAATTTTTATTTTCCTTGACTCATAGATGTGATGCAGAGTGTAGTTTACCCTAATGCAGAAAAGCCGAAATCTAAGTGCAAGTGATCATGAAACTGGAGACTAGTCTTCAAAAGAAGTTGATTCTAGAAAATAGTTAACATTGAAAATCAGCCACGGAATGTAACCAAGAGAGTAATTTTGTCCCAACAGTCATCACTTTCCCACCTACTTTCAACTTGACTGGCTTCGATCTACTAGCATCAGTACAGGCGACCCAGCCCAAAGGGAGTCATTTGACTCCAGGTGGTTTCTCATACACGCCTCTGCAGAACCTGGACCCTCTTGCACATTTATACGTATATGTAGCTCTTCATTCAACCAATATTCACATGCTGGCCCCTGTGCTGGTTTGTTTACATGTTAGTGCAAAGCTGACAGGGTGGGGGAAAGACCACCAAAGGAGGGAGGGACCGCATAATGATGAAATGAACATGAGTCTGTTGCTACCTAGGAGAAAAAAGGAATGGTGGATAGAGTTGTCGTGCAGCTTTGGGAACCAGATGATGAGGGGGTGACTGTCCATTTGATGGCTCTGTCTTCCCAAAAAGTATGAGGCTGTCAGCGGGAGATGTTGTGTCCTCAAAGATAGCTTTTTGAATATAAAAAAGATTATCTTAAAAGGAGTTACTTAAGGTTTTAAAGAAATACAGTTACCAGTCACTGGTGCTCCCTTAAGTTTTTTAATTCATCTTACTAATTTTCATATTCTATTTATAAAGCTAGCATTTAGCAATTCCTTTTAATTAGGCTGATTAATATCTAGTTTCATCTTAAATGGATTAAAGAACCTCCATTAAGTATTTTAAGTTACATTTATATGACTATTCAGTTTCCTTATTTAAATAAGTTATCTAGTTAATAAACAGACCTTTCCAAATATTTAAGTAATCCTTTGAAATCTAAGGAAATCTAATAAATTAAAGTTATAACTATGGTGAGGGTTTTTTTTTTTATCCTCACGTAAGGACATTTTTTCATTGCTTAGAGAGAGAGGAAGGAAGTTGGGGGGTGAGGGGAGAGAGATAGAGAGAAACACTGATGTGAGAGAGAAACATTGACTGGTTGCCTTCTCATGAGCACCCCAACTGGGAATTGAACCCACAACCTGGGCAAGTGCCCTAACTGGGAATTGAAACTGCGACCTTTTGGTCTATGGTACAACACTCCAACCAACTGAGCCACACTGGCCAGAGCTATGGTGATCCTCAAGCTCTCTTTTTATTGACTTTTTTTTTTTTTTTGAGAGAGAGAGAGAAAGAGAAACATCAATTTGTTGTTCTACTTACTTATGTATTCATTGGTTGCTTCTCATATGTGCCCTGACCACCAGAGATGAAGCCCGCCGCCTTGGCCTATCAGGACGACATTCCAGCCAACTGAGCTACCCGTCCAGGGTCCTTAAGCTCTCCTAAATGCTCCAATATTGCTGTGCATTTACTAAGATTACAATCTAAATTCAAAAGTTTAAATTCAATTACACATTTTAAATTAGCAAGCCAAATGGTCATAAACATTGTAAGTTCATAAACTACCCACTATGCACAGATACTCTTATCTCAAAAATATTAATGCTATCATTTAATTCTTTTAAATATTTCTATATTTAATTCAAAATCTTCCCAGGATTAAGAAATGTTTATCTACGAAAGAAATCATTGTCACCCCAACAGTGTTGACATGACTTTCCCAAAAGGTTTCTGGGTTTGCCTTCTCAGCTGGGGGAATTTTTTATGATCAGAGAGGTCCCAGCTCCAACTCTGGCTGAGTTCTCGGCTAAGGCAGGTGGGGCCGACCTCTGCCTGTGCTCATGTCGTCCCCTCTAGTGGAAGCTCCCAGCCCCCGCCTCTCCCTCCCGGGGACCCCGTTGCAGTCCCACTCCTCAAGAGGTCTGCAATCCCTCCCACTTGAGTAGATACAACAACTCTGCAGGATTCTTTTCACATTTGTCCTCCTGCTACAGCTGAAACTCTTGAATAGGTATCTAGCATCCAGTTGAATTCCTCATGCCGTTGTCAGGTTCTAAGGTCATTCCAATGACAGTGGCAAGGCCATCAGCTGAAAGGGACAGCTTGAGAAGGCCGAAGGGTGAGGAGTTGGAGTGAGGAAGAAATGCTGCGCAGGGACATTTGGAAGTTTCAGGGACCCACCAGATGGGGAGCACTAGGGACGGGGCACCAGGGGCAGGCACCGTTCCAGAGCCTGCTCTCCACTGGTCCCCTCCATGTAACAAGAGGGAGCTTTGTTTGTTCTGGGCTTACAGCTGTTCTAGCACCTGTTTATTCCAGACTTACTTGTTGTTGTAAGATTATAATTACACTCAAATCACTTCTCATTTGGTATTCATTCAGTTTTAAAGAAAACCAAACTGGAAATTGTAGAAGAGGCTTAATAGTGACTTATGCAAGAAACACAATATAGAATTCCAATCATCTAACCCATTCTCAAAGTCCTAACTCAAAGATTGGTGAGTTAATACCCATTTAGATGTTGGAAGCTAAAATGACATGTTCAAAGGTATATGTATCATTTTTTTTCAGAACTCTCAACTTTAACTTATTCTTTTTTATTTTTTAAACATTTGTTTGCTTATTTAAATGACCAATTGCCAGACCAAATGACATAATGAGATAAAATACCCTCTACTATAGTTATAAAGTTAAACCATGGTATCTAAATGGGAAAAAGGAGAAAGAGGAATTGAAGAAAGAGAGAAAGATGGGAACTATGAGTTGGGAGATCTAGGTGATGTGTAAAGTTAAGTAAGTGAATTGGAAGAATACTCAGTTGTGGCTGGACAATAGGACTCATGGATTGCATAGCTGAGGTGGTGCAGTCAATGTTCACGGAGAGGAGAAAAACGTCACTGAAGATTGAAGAGTAGAAAGTCGAAAAACTGGACTCACCCGGATGACTTGGGCCAATTCCTACCCCTAAGGGAAATGTACCTCAGAGGTTTGCACTCATACTGGCAGGCAAGCCCCACTGCTTCTTTCCCCTGGAAAGGGGTGGAAGCGCATTCATGGACTGCCTGAGCTACAAGGAACCATAGGTATCTCCTGAGCCCATCACTTACATCCGTGAAATGGAGGCTTAGAGATTGTGGGAGCAACATAGGAAGGGCGTTCAAACAACCAGGACTGTGAAGCGCAGTCGGAGGCCTCTTCAAACTGATCACTGTGCTGTGCCTTGGCAAGGGGCTCTTGATTTTTTGAAGACTCAATCTTCCTGATATCAGGGAAAGGCATGTGGCAGCCTGGCCTGCCCACTCCCATGCTGGGGCTAGGTAGAATTTTCTTTTGTGAGCATGTACGTCTCAGGGGTCCTCATGTGCTTCCAAAGGTCGTCTGAGTTGCAGCATGAGGGTAACAGGGTCTAAGCCAAGGGCACAGATCTGATCCGGGGATGAGTTCCTCACTCATTGCTGCTGGGAGGGACAGGTAAATGTATCAGCCTGCAAGGGGGAGAGCGCAGGTGTATTCTGACACTGGTGGAGAGGCAGGTGCGTGCTGGTCAAAGAGCAAGAGACACATATGCCGTCACTGTTGGGGCTTCCCAATAATTACTCTCATCTTTCACAATCAAGCTCAACAGTATTATTTTTTCATCTTTCAGTTTCTTACAACTGAAGGTCGATATGAAGGTAAATTTGAAAACAAGCACTTTCTCAAGGAGAATGTTGAATATCCTTGGACATTCTTGAATGTTATCTTCAATGTTCTTGGTCCTCCACTAAATGAATGACCAGGTAGTCAGAGGCCAGGGCCCTGTATCCCAGCACAGGTCACCTTCAGGAGTTTCCACGATTTAAAAGCAGATCAGACCTTATCCTCTCAGGTGAAATCTCCCCCTCAGCTGCAGCCTCAGGGGAAGACTTCTTTCTATGGGCAGCTCAGTGCTGGCAGTCTCCCTGGGGTCACTGTCAGTCAGTGACAACAGCAGGCCTTTGTGAGCGGCACCCCAGGGTTCCTCAGGACACAGAAACCACAGGCCTGACTGCTGTGGAGACAGCACACACAAACCACTCCCAGCTTCAGGCCAGGCAACTCTCCTCACCAGAGCCCGGCACTGTGGCCAGGGCATACAGACTGTGCCTCCAGTGGGTGAGGTACGAAGTGGCCAGCTGCTCTCCCACACTGCTGAGCCTCACTTTCTGACTCCTAGAGCCTGGGAGGTCTGGAATACAACTTCTCTCTCTGCTCTGCTCTTCCCCCCCTCAATTAAGTGTCCTAATGAACCTCCCTGCCTCAACCCCTTGTACTCTGTCTTCCACAGTTACTGCATATGGGAGATTAAATGTTTAAACATAGCTGAGCCCATCTGCTCTTTTGGAACCTTGCCACTCAACCATCAAAAGATGGGTCTAGGCCTCCTCCCCTGAAACTGGGTGGCCTTGGTGACTGTCTTGACCAATAGAACAAGGCAGGAGTGACACTACATAATTTTGGAGGTGGGGTCCTAAAAGGACGTGCATCTGTCCCCTGGCTCTTTGGCCAAATGCTCACCCTGAGCGCACAGCCACTGGGCTGCAGCAAGGGCCCATGTGGAAAGGAGCCAAGGGTCCTGGCCCTCAGGACTGACTAGACTCCCAGGCGACTGCTGGCACCGACTGGAAGTGGCATAAGGGAGTCCTGTGTTCTTGGAAGCAGATCCTCCCACCCTTAGCTAACCAGCTGATCCCACGTGCAGCAGAGATGAGCCTTCCCCGATGAGTTCTCATCAAACTACAGATTCCTGAGCAAAATACATGGTTATTGTTGTTTTAAGCCACTGTTTGGGGTGGTGTGTGATGTGATCATGGAGAACAGAGCACTGGGATGATCCCATCACTGCCCAGCTTCGTTTCCCCAGGATAGACAATGCGTTCCTCAGTTTCACTGCCCTTCACCTTAGCTCTCTCCTCCTCAGCAGCCAGTCCTCCAGTTACAGTCTTCTCTCTCTAAACCCCTGGTCTTGCTGTGCTCTCTCATGCCTCCCTGTCTTTGGCCCTGCTCTTCCCTCTGCCTGGAACACTCACTTGCCACCCCCAGTTGCCACCCTCTCTTACCTAACACCGAGTTGTCTGCAAGACTCAGTTCTGGAATCTCTGCCTCCTCCACTTGGACTGGCTGCCCACCATGCAGGATCCCAGAGGGAAGTGCTTATCTCCCTTGTGGCACTTACCATGGCGCACTGCAATGTGCTCATGTCCTCGTCTCCCAGGAGAGGGTGAGCTTCGTGTGCAGTGTGGGTCTTAACTTGCCTTTGTAACCCTGGAAAGTAGTGCAGGGTCTGCTATAGACTGAATGCTCATCCCCTCCACATTTATATGTTGAAACCTAGCCCCCAGTGTGAGGGGCTAGGAGATGGGGCCTTTGAGCAGTGATAAAACAAAAGGGTAGAGCCTTCGGGAATGGGATTAGGACCCCAGAAAAGAGACCTTGCCACCTTCCTTTCCCCTTCCATCTTGTGAGGACATAGCGAGAGGACACCTATCTGTGAACCAGGAAGACAGCTTTCCCCAGACATGGAACCTGCCAGCACCTAGACTGTGGGACTTCCCAGCCTCCAGAACTGTCAGATATATATTTCTGTTATTTATAAGCTGCCCAGCCTATGGTATTTTGTTATAGCAGCTGAATGAACTAAGAAGACAGTGTCTGTCATAAGTACAGCTCAAAATATTCAGTGAATGACCAGTTCCAGAATGCAGTCTGATGGCGTGGAGTCCTACTGGCGCTAGGAGAGTATATGATATTTTCTGATAGGTCCCAATGAGTTGTCCAAGCCCTGTTGTTTTTTTTTAAGATTTTATTTATTTTTCTTTAGAGGGGAAGGGAAGGAGAGAGGGAGAGAAATATCAATGTATGGTTGCCTCTCGTGGGTCCCCTGCTGGGAACTGACCTGCAACCCAGGCATGTGCCCTGACTGGGAATCGAACCACGATCACTTGGTTCACAGGCCTGCACTCAATCCACTGAGCAATGCCAGCCAGGGCCAAGTCCTGTTTTTTTATGGTGACCTGTGCCTACTCTTTTAAGGTCAAGTTCTTTCCTGAATGTCACCAACTGCCTTTCTTGGTTGCTAGCTCCTGCATTCAAGACTGGTTGAGGCAAGGCCATATTCTCAGCACAGTTCTAATTCTAGAGGACCTGCCCCAGAGACACCCACTACATTGGGGCCCAGATCCTGCGTGATTCGCAATACTGAGAACGACCCTGATGCCTAGACGTAAGAGGCTTAGTAAAACACACGCCCTAAACATTAAACAGCACCTACACCCCCCACTATGCACACGTTGAATGGGTGAGCCAGTGAGCGCTAGTGAGTGGAGATCTCAGGGAGCTGGGGTTGGCCTCTACGAGCAGCACACTATGCTGTCTGTAGCTGGATGCAGTGGTAAACAGAGATATTTATTCTTCCATTACTCCTTCAAACTTATTTCTTTCTTACCTATTTGTGCATAGAATCTTGAACAAGTCCTGTAACATTTTTGGCCCTTTCAGTCACAAAACTAGTTTTGTTTCAATAATTGAAAATTCCCATCCAATGGGATTCTGAAGTTTTGTCCAGTTGAAAGCTACCCCAGATCAGGGCAGAAAGGAGCAGGACCTGCAGGAAGTCCCATTAGGACCAGGATGTGATGGATAGAGAACTGCTGGCCTTATAACCAGGGGGCACCTCGGTGAATTCTTGGAATACCCCTTGACATGTGGAGGCAATACCTATTCTCCGCTGTCTTTCTCTGACTCTTCCTGAAGTCTCTGAGTGTCCTCTGTGGATGCTTATCCCAGGCAGCCCTCCCAAGTGGGGTCTTCCTTAAGATGACCTCCAGCTGACTAATGTCAGCAGCTTCCCTGACGGCCTCTGCATCGGCATTACCCTCCAGGCAAGTGCACGTCACTGTCAGGGCAGCCTGACCTCATCATTCTGCTCCCAGGGAAAAGCCACTCTAACCTTTGGGCTTAACAGGCGGAAAACAAAAATCTCTCTTTTTTCCTAACTCCAGGGGATAAGAAGTCCAGCTCTCTAAGTTGTCCTTATGACCTCCAACTCACTTTGCTTGAGGTGAGGGCGGAGCACTTCCTTCCCAGTAGGGCGAGGGGCATCACTCCCTACACATTCCTCACCCTCATCTCCTCCACCAAAACCTACTCCCAGGTGTTGATGGTGATGTTAGCAAAACTGGTTCCATGAACTCCATGCACTCAGCTTTAGGATGTGGCACCTACCATACTGTCCTCAGGCTTTGGGACACCTGCCGAAACTGCAGATAAAAAGAGCCCAATACTTGTACCCTGTTACACCTCATACAGTTTTCCCCAGAGTTTAGCTTCTCATAGTAGCAGAAGTCCCAAACCTAAGTTAACATTTAGGTTTAGACTTTCCCGTGAATATATATGTCAGGAGGTGAGGCAGAACTGAATTTGCATGAGGGTTCCTGACATAACAAGAATGATGGAACATGTGGGCGGGCGCAGCAGAGATAAGGAAAGGAGAGCATCCTGTCTGTCTGATAACGGTCCCCACCCCAACACCCATCTGAGCCCATTGGAGGACACATGAACTGAGGAAAAGGTGTCCCTACAGAGGCCGTGAGGCCAGGGTAGCGGACATCAATGAGAAAAGACTCACTGGAAGAATGGGAGACGTCTACACATGTGCCGCCAAGTCTGTTCAGGGCCAGGCAAGATCCACCCAGTGATCCCATAAAGAACTGGGGAGACTTGGAGTGGGGCTGGAGACCCAGGACTAATGAATGGTGGGAGCTTGAACAATCAGAGCTGTCCTTGGGACTGTCACCATGTGCAGCCCACAGGCCTGTAAAAACTGGGGCAACCGAGACAGTGTTGTGTTTAAAAAACCTCCCCCTACCTATTTCTTCTAGCCAAAAAGATGCTAAGACCTAGAAAGCACTTCTTACAAGCTGGTGCACGTGAAGAAACGTTGCTGTGTGCTACCTCAGGCAAAAAAGTTGGCTCCGCTGGTCTTAGCACCCTTGTCTCTACCTCGGTACAATTTTAACTTCCTATTTCCGTGAATAAGCTAGTGCCTCCTTGCTCCTCATGTCTAAACGTGGTGTAGTGATAGCACACTCATAGTCAAATATATAAGTAATAACTGTTCAGAAGTTTCACCTTCTGCAAACATGGGTTTAAACTTTTCTCCAGGAGAAACTGGGATGTTGACCCCATTCAACTCTTAATTTTTTTATTATAAATTGTCTCAAATAACTCTTTGCATGTGATGACAATAGAAAAAAGGTAAATGAATTCAAATTATTCATTTGTTTAAAAACCTTTGCAATATCTTGAAACCCTGTTAACTAACTTTTGCTGAACTTCAGACTTTCAAGGTACTTTGTCTGAAAACCTACTTAAAATGTAGGCAATTCCACATTGATTAGATAAGCTTTTCTTTTGTCACTTTCCAACACCCACAGGCAGCCAGTCCAAGCAAGTGGCGGAGACCATGTCCTCTTGTCCAACACTGTCCTTCTTGGCCACAGCCATGCTCTCTGTGGCCACCCCCCGGGGCCCCTTCCTGCAGGATAGATTTGCACAAAGACCTCTCTCATGGCTGTTTGTCTCTGTCCCTAGAGGTCCCTGGGCTCAGTCCCTCAGTTGGAACCCAAGCCACAGCTAAATGCAGTGACACAATTGGGCTATTGTATGAGCTGTAAGTCATTGGGAGGGCGGGAGGGCAGCAGTGGCCTAGGGCTGACTCATCAAGCACACCTGCCCAGCCCAGCCCTCAGGGCTCCGGAGTGGGCAGAGCTTCCTGCACCTCCTGGGCCTCACTCCAGGTCTCTGTCCCTGAGCACTGGGCATCTCTTCTGCCTCCTGCTGGCCCTTACTGCATTTCTCCTGGCCTGCCTTCTCTCTACCATTGCAAAGGCCCAGCACCCAGGCCCTAGACATCACAACCCCAAGCTTACTCCAGTTCTTGAGCTGGTCATGACCACAGCTGGGAGCCCACCCCCACCCCCAGAGTTTGTGGTTGGAAATAAGCTTGATACTCTACGCAGGATGACCTCCTTCCAGCCTTTCATGACACCTCCAGGCTGCAACAATTCCAGTCAGAGTAAGAGGCCAGTCAGCGGGACAGCAGCCTGTGGTATCAAGTCTGGTATGACAAAGTTGGGGTCTTAAGTGGAGCCCAAGGATGACAGTCACAGGACAGGACCCTGTGGACAGGGTGTGAGCCCTGTGGGAATCAGCACTTTCAAAGGGTTAAAACCGGGAGCAAATGCAGATGGTGTCTGAGAGGGGAGATAATGCCATGTGCCAGCTGACACATGTTGCTGGGATGGAGCAACACGCCAGACCCCAACATCCAGGGGCGAGTTCCAGAAAGACAGGAGGCAGGCTGGAGAAGAAGTTCCTGAGGGAATCAGGGCACCTTGGAAATGAGGCTGCAGCCTCGCTCCAGCTCCCCGTGGGCCCCAGCTCTCCAACACAGTTGCCACTGAATGCTCTTGAGCACTTGAAATGCAGCAAACCCTAATGAAGATGTGCACTAATGTAAAACATATACCAAATTGTGAAGGCATACCAAAAACAGTATTTCATTACTAAGGTTTTATATGGACAACATGTTAAAGTGATGATATATTGGATATGTCTGGTTAAACAAAATACATTATTGAAATTAGCCAAATTAAGAGGCCCCCTTTTGTTGCCCTCTTTCTTTTCACTGTTTAAAATGTACCTAGTACAAAATCTAAAATGACATAATTGGGTCACATTGTATTTCTATGGGATAGCACTGCTCTTGGCTGTTTACTTGCCTGAATTTCCAGGTTTTCCCAGCTGGGTCCCCTTATCTTTTTCCACTTGGTACTTTTAACTGCTGCACAATACTGTTCTCAGGTTATAATGTGAGTGTAACACAAATAGGATGCTGTAAAACAGGAGCAGTGAGAGAACAAAAATGAGCTTTTGTATGTTCAAAATACAGATTTATTTATAGATTTATTAGAAGGGTTAGGCAGTAATTTTGAGATAAACTTCTAAATATGGAGAGAAGAGATAAGAAAATTATAGGAAACACAAAAACTAACAATCAACGGCTAGGAATTTCCATCCCAAGAAAAGGGGAGAAAATGGCGGGGAAAATGATCGAGCGTACTGGGAGAGACAGGAGAGGAGATGAAAGGTCAGGGTCAAAGTTAAGGTGGCAGAAGGTGTGGAAATCTGAGAAACTGAGAAAGCATAGGATCTGCTCCTGGAGTGCACGCTGAGCGCTGAGTAGAGGGGGACAGCGGCGGCGTCGCGAATCAGCAGGGAAGAGACAGACCCCTCAGCCCATGCTTGCGGAGACCTGGCCCAGTTTCACCTCCCAGGAAAGAAACACTTCCAGATGAATTAAGGCAGAGGTGTGAAAACCAAAGCTCTTAGGGGGTGCTGTAAAACAATGCTTTATGAATTTGAGATGGGGAAAAAACATTAATGAGTAAGACACAAAATTATAAGCCCTAAAGGAAATAATAGACAAATGTAACTCCATTACAAACCAGAATTTCCGTTTCTTCAAAGACACAAAACAGAGTCTATAATCACAGATTATGAATCGGGAGAAAATATGTTCAGCACATTCTTGACAATAATAACTTTTTTAAAAAGTGAAATACTCAATATAGAAAAGAGCAAAAGATATGTACAGGCAATGCACAGAGGAGACAATATAAATGGCCATTAGAAAGAATTAGAACCGAATTTTGATTCCGTTTCATACCCATCAGTCACAGTCTGCCCGTGCCGTGACTCCGTGTGCACTGCTGGCGGGGATGCAAAGGGACACAGCTTTCCTAAGGGACAAAGCAGCAGTATCCCGTTAAGTTGAATGTGAGCACACTGTGTGGCCTAGGAACTCCACAGCTAGGCTGACACCAGGAGATTCCATACACACACACACAAACATATATACACCCACACACACACACACATGTAGATGTATATACACACGTTTTCACAGTGTTGAATTCCATCAAAATATTACCTTCCATATATGAAGGTGGACTTTTCTGGCATTTTATATATATATACTTACACACACACATACACACTCAAGACGACACACAAATATTCATAACACTGTTCGTAATAAATAACAAAGACTGTAAACAACCAAGTGTCCACCAACAATACACCAGCTAAACAAATGTTAGTATATTCATACAAAAGAATATGAAGCAGCTGTAATAATCAATGCTTACAGTCACAAAAATCCACATGAATTTGCAATGTGAGTGAAAAAGTATCTACAGGAAATATGCAGTATAAGGTTATTTACATACAGGTTAAACATGCAAAATAATGATACATATTAGTTAAGGTTATACATACATATGTTAAAAATAGATAAAATAAATCAGAATGTTATAGCGAATACCTTGGCTGAAGGTGAGAAGGTGTAATCCGGGAGAAATCCACAGGCCACTAAATGGTATTGGTAACAGGTTAGCTGAACTGGTAACCTGTATTTCATGTCTTAAGCTGAGGTGGGTGCTCAATTCTTTTTTTTTTCTTTTTAAGACAGTTTTGAATAGTGAAATATAGCGACACAAAATGCACCCAAACTTATATGCACTGTTCAATGAATTTATAA
>PVKM010017461.1:0-15739 GCA_004027735.1 Carollia perspicillata
GGTTATCAAAATGTAGAAGGAAGACCAGCAAGCAGAGAAATGGGCCACACTGATAAACCAAGAACTCTGTCTCTGTGAAGACTATTCATATTTTCTTTTTATATTTTACATTTAAATTGTATATCTTCTGCCTTCCCCACTCAGCAATCTGCATTAATAGACTCCCAGCTCTACCTGGTAGGCCTGTTGTGAAGGTTAAATGAGATGATGTAGTAAATAAAAGAAACTTAAATTATTCACTTAAAATTCAGTAATTAGACTAAAGTTATAATGTGACCACAGACAAACCTGACTGAAAGCTAAATTTTCTAGTACGATTAGATTTGTCCCAAATAAGTTTAATAAGTTCTTTTAAAAAGTGCTACTCAGAATAAAACTTGAGAAGATTGATCCACAACACAACTTACTCAGTGCAACCAACTTGTCCTGAAAAATATATTAAGAAATTCAAGATGGACCTGCAAGTGGTTCATATTCCACAGTAAGGGTTTAAATAGCTTGTAAGAGAAAGAATACTCACACAGAACAGAAAGCAAAAAAATGAGGGGGGTCGTGAGCAGATACAGATAAAGTGGAAGCAGAGCTTGAAGAGCACTCCCAGCTGAGATGAGGAAAGACATCATCAAGGAAGGGGCCTTGGGGCTGGGATTTGAAGACGGCTTTAGAACACATAACAGCATGGTGGGCTTCGTTTCCAAAAAAAAAGGGCAACGCATATGCCTTCATAACTGCGATGAAATAATTATATGTGCAATTATGCATTTAACATTTCTCTCCCCAACTAGACTCTAAGTGGGGAGAGAGCTGCACCTCACTTTTCCCATTGTCTCTCCAGTACCTGGCAAAATATTTGGTACATAGTAAACATTCAGTAAACATTGGTTAAAGAAATGAATAACAATGAAAGGCAGGAAAGGAACAACTTGCCTAGAAAAACAAGAAAAGGGGGACCTAGAGATCAAAAGATTATTTAGGGCCAAACCACAGAAGAGCCTGATGCTCAAACTGAGGAATTTTCACTGGACTTGGCCGGCAGCAAGGAGCCCCGCAGATGGTAAGGAGCGCGGTGACCCAAACGGGGCTGCGCCAAGGGAGCGCGTCTGAAAGCGGCACACGCAGCTGGTGACCGAAACAGAAGCAGCGAAGGCCATCAGGGGACAACTACAGGAGCCCAGGCCAAAGATAACAGCGACCTGAACTAAAAATAAAAGCAGTGGAATGAAAGGTAAAACATAAATAAATAATAACCACAGGGATATTACACAGATAATAGCAAGAGGGCCATCAGTCATCCATTCAAACTTCTTTTAAGCACCTCTATGCTAGGCGTCTACCAGACACTGGTGCTAGGAGCTAGAGACAGGGAAAAGAAACAAGCCACAGACCTTTACCTCAAAAAGCAGACACTTTCTCTGAGTCATTGCCGTAGGGAAAACTGATGGCAGATACGATGAATGCAGAAAGGGAGAAATCAAAGACTCTTCAGTTTTCAGTCTAGGTGACTAAGAGGATGACCACACCATTCAGGGAACAGAAGACATCAGAAGGAAGTGGGTAGGAGATATGGACAGCTGTGGCTTTGGGTAAAATAACCAAGGGAACATGTTCAAATGGCAGTGGCCAATTCAAGGCTGGAGAACAGAAGAGAGGTAGCGTCTTATAATTTGGGAAACCTAGCATAAACGAGAGTAGAAGTCGAGAGCTGGAAGAGAGAAGGTAGGACGGCATAGTAGAGCCTTGGAGACTATCTACATTTAAAGGGATGGAGGGTAAAAGGAAGAGGGAGCATGACCCGCAGATCAAAGGAGAGACACAAGATGGAAGAGGGCAATCAGAAAGGCAGAAGGATGGCCAAGACAAAGAAGGGTTTCCGGAGGTATGGACCATCAACAGCATTATTACTTGCTAAGAAATCACAGAAAATTAGGACCCAGAAAAGGCCACTCGCTGGCTTTGGGAACAAAAGAAATGGACTAGTGACATTTGAGAGTGGCAGAGTGTTAAGGGAAGATTCTGTTTGCAAGGAGTTAAGGTATTAGTGAGTGATGAGGCTATGGAGATAGCAAAAGCCAGCTTCTCTCTTGAAGTCTGACAGGGCAGAAAAAGCAGATATTGGGACAGTAGTGTGAAGGAAATCTCAGAAGAAGGAGAAAGATTTTTAGGTAGGGAAAGATTACTGACTTACATGTCATTAGTTGGAGGAAAAGGATTAAGTGGACAAAAAAATAAGAGCGACTTTTTTTGTACAGGAAATAACTAGAGAGACATGAGGAAGAGTTGGTAAAGAGACAAAGATGCATAGAAACACTTGGTTTATTCATTCAATAACTATTTATTGGGTGCCCATCAAGAACTCAAAACTGGAGAATATATACTGGAGAACAGGTCAGATGTAGTCCTGAGCGCACAGAGCTTAGTAAGTCTCCTAAGCTCCCAAAGGAAACAGAGTAACACAGTGCGCACAGTAGAACGCCTCCCTAACATCCGTTCCAGCCCTCCCCTCTCCTGTAACAGCCATGCAGTTTGGACAGAACCAAATCCACTACTAGTAACTGGGATTGATCTTGGGTGGCCTCAAAAACCAACAAAATCATCATCTGCCTTTTCAGGGTGTTTGATTTGGGAATGGCCACAGAACCCAAGTTGGTCCTATCGGAATGAAACCTGGGACTTTGATTTAATGGAATAAGGGACATTTCTAAATGTGGTAGACTGCAATTCCCTATCTTTTCCTATATCAATGACCCTACCAGATATGTAACATTGCAGTTCCTCCTCCTAATGGGATAAAGTATATATTAGTCGACTTGGGCTACCATAACAAAATACCATAGACTGGGTAGCTTAAACAAAGAAATGTATTATCTCAGTTCTGGAGGCTGGAAGTCCAAGAACAGGGTGCCAGCATGGTTGGATCCTGGTAGGAGTCTCCTTCTGGCTTGTGGATGGCCACCTTCTCACTGTGTTCTCACACAGCAGACAGAGAAAGGGGCCCTCCAGTACCTCCTTTTACAGGGCACTAACCCCCGCATGAGGGCCCTACCTTCATGACCTCACCTAAACCTAGTTTTCTCCAAAAGGCCCCACCTCCAAATACCACTGCCATGGAGGTTAGAGCTTCGACATATGGATTGGGCGAGGGGACACAATTTTCAGTCCCTAGCAGTGCATATCCTCCTACCCTTTGGTTTATGCTTTGGCCGTGTGACATGCTCTGACTAATAAAATCAGGTAGAGGTGACAGTGTGTGCCAGTTCCAAGGCCAGGCCTTAAAACGCCCTGACATGTTTCCACTTGCTCTCCTGCGTCTCTGTCATGGCCAGGAGAAGAGCATGCTAGGGCTAAACCACCCCACCAAGGAGGACAGAAATACCAGGTGTACTACCAGCACAGCCAACCCATACCGTAGCATTCTGCAATGAGAAGCAGAGCCACCTAGCCACCAAGCCCAAACCACCATGCTGAGCCCACCCTAAATCAGCAGATGCTTGAGTGATAATAAATGACCATGTTTTTAAGCCACTGAGTTCAGGGGTAGTTTGTTAGAAAGCATTGTTGTGGAAAATAGTTAACTGATATAACACCCATACAATATCCACAGGCCAAAGGAAACACCTAGCTCTTTAGGAAGGGCCTTACACTAACAAAGATGCCCAGGAAAGTTAAATTGAACTGCCCCAACTATTTTCTTCAAAACCTTCTTTCTTTATTCACCTCTTTTGGTTCTTTACAATAGCTATTGAATTCAATTACAACACTGGTCAGCAAAATTTGTTAAAAGAAAAAAACAGAGGAGAGGGAAAAAAGAATCAGATAGTGTTATAAAAAAAAATAAAACAATTTCAAGAGAGAAAATCAAAATCAAAGGCAACAGGAAACATAAAAAAAATGAGAATGGAGAAATACTTGGTTTGGTAAGGAAGAGGTCGCTGGTTCATCAGAAAGTCGTTTTTGGACACTAAAGAGGCAGAGGCACAGAATTCAGAAAGGAATAAGTTACATGTAAACTGAGATAGTGAGTTTCGATCATTTTGTTTAATGCAAAGAAGAAACAGGGCAACAACTAGTGAAGCAGGAAATGAAACTCATCTCAATAAGAAAGACCTGTGCTGCATTGGTTTTCTATTGCTATGTCACAAAGTACAACAAACTTGTTATCTCCATTCTGTAGGCCGGAAGTCCTCGTGGGCTTAGCCAGGTTCTCTGCTTAGAGTCTCACAAAGACAAAATCCAGGTGTCCACCAGGCTGGGCTCTTGTCAGGAGGCCCTAGGGAAGAATCCACTTCCTTGCTAGCTGTGGTTGCTGGCAGAATCCAGTTTCCTGCAGCTACAGAACTGAGGTCCCATTCCCATGTTGGCTATTGGCTGGAGGTTGCTGTCAACTCCTTGAGGCTGCTCTCCAGGTCCTGCTCATACTCCCCTCCACGTTCAAACCAACAACAACGCAATGGTTCCTTCTCATGTTTTGATTCTCTGGCTTCCCCATCTAGTGCCAGCTGGAGACAACTCCTGTGACTGTGTTAGTTCTATCTAGATAATCTACCTATCTTAAGGTCAGCTGATGAGTAACCTTAATTATATCTCGAATCCCTTCTGTTATATAACCTAATGTAACGAAGGGAGTAACAACCAGCCTTTGCACAGTCCTAAGGATTATGGGAGGAAACCTCTGGGGGGCATTTTGGGATTCTGCCTTTCTCATACACATATCTAAAGTTAGAAAAGGATTCAAAAGCTAAAAGATGACCTTGAAGATCATTTTAAGCATCATAATCTTGTATTACACAAGTTACCAATAATTAGGAAGGAAAGAAATCAAGGAAAAAGTACATCATCTTAGCCATAGCAAAAAAAAAAGAAGAATGCCTTTTTTTGGAGTTTGGAAGAAAAAAAATATCAAAGAGAAGGGGGAGGAAGCAAAAGACAACACTTATGCCAGCTATTTACTTAGCCAAAATTAGTATCATTTTAATTTAGATACAACGAGACATATTCTCATATTCTGAATTCTTTAAAAAAGTTTGTCCAGATGGTTACACCTCCCTGGAGTGACAACACCCAGTGTAGCCTTGCACATATTGGGAATTCAATTAAACGCTGCTGACCATCTGATTGAGAATCCAGTCTGGAGTAGCTGACTCAGTACAAACATATGGCTTAGTTCCCTATCAAAGGGAAAAGCAAGTCCCTGTATTCATCTCTGCCACACTGTAACGTGGGAGAAAACATAAGTGAACTAATAAAAATAGACCATGTAACAAAGGGAACAAACTACAGAATATAAAATTTCTGTGATCTTATCATAAAATCAGAATACCTCTGCTAAGGATCAACAATGAGGTGTTTCCTTTTTAATTTCAAGTGAATCAAACTGATGCTTACTGAGCACTGCTTCGGGATATTGAAGATGAGGAAGCCGCTCTCTGGGCTCAGAGCAGTAAGGGGTGAGGGATAAGGGAAGTACAACAATGACTACAACGTAAGGTCGCGTGACGCTAAGTGTTGGAAGTGAAGGGAAGAATTCAATATTAAATTAATACTTTTAACCCAGTAAGAACCATATGAAGTATTTACAGACAAGAAAAACAAATGTTGAGCTAAATTAAAAGCATTTTTTTCAGGTCATGTAGCAAGTATGGGGTAGGGTACAGATTCAAATTCAGGACCAACTGACCCCAAAACCCAGTCTCTCCCAAAGGAGGGAAAAATCATCTCTGGTTGGCTGGTTGTGTGGGGATTTGGAGGCTAGTGGAAGGAAACTGTAGAGACAGTTATTTCAGTAGAACTTGCAAAGATACACACACTATTGAGAGGCTGAGATGTTAAGGAAGGAGAACAATTCCAGGGAAACAGCATCAAACAAGTAGAAAGAAATCTGGGTCAACGTTTGGAGAACAGTAAGATGCTCAGATAATCTACAGCACAAACTCTTTACAAATAAATATTTAATTGAATGCATACTTTAGGGGCAAAATATTGGGGTGAAGAAATTAGTGTATTCATCCAGGCATGTAATCTATGATCTCAGCAGTCAAAAGGGAGAAGGGGGACTGATAGGAGAATGTGAGAGACAAGGTGAAGTTACTCTACATTAAAGGGAAAAAAGGAACAGCAGTCCAAAAAACGAGCTTGAGTTAAGTAGGGACAAATATCCTTGTCCCACTTCCCTTCGCCTTACAGTCAAGAGGTTGGCAAACCACGGCCCGCAGGCCAAATTCAGAACACCATATGTTTTTGTAAATTGCTATTGGAACACAGCCATGCCCAGTCATTCATGAACTGTCACAACTGCTTCCACCCTACCACGGCGAAGAAACATATGGTCCACAAAACCTAAGATATTTACCTTCTAGCCCTTAACAGAAAAAGAAAGTTGCCAACATTTGCTCTGGTCCCACATCTTATAAGCTACTGTTCCGACTCTTTAAGTAGTTTGTTCTGGTCTAAATATGAAACTTAACATACAGAGAACAGATTGATGGATGCCAGAAGGCAGAAGGGTTGGGAGACTGGGTGGAAAAGGCGAAGGGATTGAGAAGTACAGATTGGTAGTTACAAAACAGCCATAGGGATGTAAAAGCACACCATAAAGAATATTCTTAATGCCATTGTAACAGCTATGTGTGGTGCCAGTTGGGAACTGAAAATACCAGGGGGAACACTCTATAAAGTGACTGATTACCTGACTACTAGGCTGTATACCTGAAACTAATACAAAATAATATTTTATGTAAATTGTAATTGAAAAACATTTAACAATAAAAAAGAAATTACAGCCTAACAGTAAAAAATAAATATGAAACATATGGATATTTCTTGATTGATCCATTTCCAAGATTATCATTTTAATACTTACTATAGCAATTGAGAATTGGGCTCTCTTCCTCCCCATTCTCCTGACCCCTGCCCACACACCCATACTTTTCTCTCCCAATGCATTGATACATATTTAAATCAGTAGTCAGTGTTCACAACATCATTATGACTACCTAAACATTCTTCATCATGGAGCCAGGTACTGTAATGTGATTATGCTTCCATACTTATAAAAGATGTCTTTTTGAAGTTAATAATAATCATTTGTCTCATTTGTTTAGTTTTCTATTGGACTTGATTTTTTCCAAGTCCAACAAATTTGTCAACTGGCTATTTTTTCCAAATGTTCAAACATACTAAATACTTCATTGTTTCTGTTTGTTTCTCCCAAAACTCCCCCAGAAATCTCCATTCTTTTTCTCCAGTCTGGACTGGCTGCTCTCGAGGCCTCCTGAACAGCTGTTTTCAGGAAACCTCTTTTCTCTGTGCTCCTGTATTGAACCTTTTGTTTCCTGCAACCTGTATACCTTCCCTTCACTGATTCCCTCCCTCGTTTTATGCATGTTCATCCTCCAGAGCTTTCTATCAAAGAACACATAAACGTAAAACGTCTTAGAACTTTGATATCTTAGAACTTCTTTATTCTACCCTCATATCCAACTGACAGTTTGGCTGAACAGAGAAAGCTAAGCTGAAAATGATTTTCCCTGGTAACTTTGAAAGCACTGCCCACTGTCATCTACAGTCTAATATTGCTATAACAAGTTTAATGTCATCCTGGTTTCCATTCATCCCTGTGACTTGTTTTTAGGTTTTCTTTCCCTTTGTTTTATACACTCCCCACACACATTTTAGGATTTTATTTTAATCCAAGATGTTCTTAAATTTCAAAATCATGTGTCTCCAGTGACCTCTTTCATTCATTATGCTGGATACTTAGGGAGCCTTTTCAGTTTAGAGACTTGTATACTCTGGTACTAGAAAAATTTCTTATAATATTCCTTTGGTGATTTCCTTGAAAACTTTTTCTTCTCTACTTGTACCAATTGTCTATTGCCACAATAACGATGCATAAGAAACCATCTTAAAACTCAGTGTCTTAACCAATAACCATTTACAATTGCTTGGGATTTTACCTGCTGTGCATGGCTGCATTTGTTTACACAGTTCTTTCTATCTTGCTGGGCATCACACACATATTTGTGGGAGGCTGGACACTCGCTGAATTAAAGTGGCACGGGGACACAGGGATACAGAGCACAGCATAGGGAACATAGTCAATAATATTGTAATAACCATGTATGGTGTCAGATGGGTACTGGACTTATCGGAAGTGATTGGATCACTTCCAATCACTGTGTTGTACACCTAATGTCTAATCACTGTGTTGTACACCTGAAACTAATGAAAGATTGTGTATCAACTGTAACTGAAATTTTAAATTTATTAAAATAAAATAAATAAAACAGCACTGGGAAAGATACGCCCCTATTTCATGAGTCTCATCCTCTACTAGCAGGATAGCCTGGACTATGTTCTCATGATAACCACAGAGGTTTCAGAGATAAAGCAGAAGTAGATATTTAAGCTTCTGTTTGTATCAAATTTTCTATGGCCCCATTGGCCAAATTCAGTCACAGAGCCAAGTCCAAAGTAAATGTCAAAGGGTACCACCAAAGGACTTGGATAATGTCATCCCAATAAATTTTTTAAAAACAAAGGGTTTGGATACATAGATTTATAAGTGGAACTCCTATTAGTCAGATCTTGAGTATGCTGAATTGTGAGGTAGGTAATGTCAGGTGATCACGACAAAATATCCTCAAATTTTAAAAACCTGAAATGTTTTTAAAATATATTTTATTGATTATGCTATTACAGTTGTCCCAATTTTCCCCCTTTGCCCATCTCTGCCCGGTACCCCCTCCTTCCCTCCAGCAATCCCCACCCTTAGTTCATGTCCATGGGTCATGCATGTAAGTTCTTAGGCTTCTCCATTGCCTATACTGTTCTTAACACCCCCCTATTTTGTTGCTACCAATTATGCTTCTTAATTCCTGCATCTTTCCCTCCATATTCCCCCTTTCCTGTCCCATCTGATGGCCCTCCTAATGATCTCCATACCTATGACTCTGTTCCTGTTCTGCTTGTTTGCTTGGTTATTTGGATTCAATTATTGCTAGTTATTAATTTATTGCCATTTTAATGACCATTTTGATCTTCTTTTTTTCTTATATAATTCCCTTTAGCATTTCATATAATAATGGCTTGGTGGTGATGAACTCATTTAGCTTTACCTTGTTTGGGAAGCACCTTATCTGACACTCAATGCTATGTGATAGCTTTGGTAGATAGAATAATCTAAGTTGTAGGTCCTTGCTTTTCATCACTTTGAATATTTCTTGCCAGTTCCTTCTAGCCTGCAAAGTTTTGTTTGTTTGTTTGTTTGTTTGTTTGAGAAATCAGTTGACAGTCTTAACAGGAACTCCTTTGTAGGTAACTCTCTGCTTTTCTTTTGCTACTTTTAAGATTCTCACTTTATCTTTAACCTTTGGCATTTTAATTATGATGTGTCTTGGTTTGGTCCTCCATGGGTCTAATTTGTTTGGGACTCTCTGTGCATTTTAGACTTGCATGTCTATTTCCTAAGCCAAATTAGGGAAGTTTTCTTTCACTTTTGTTTCAAATAAGTTTTCAACTTCTTGTTCTTCCTCTTCTTTTTGTGGCACCCAAAATCAACTTCTGATTCAGATATTGGTATGTTTAAAGTTGTCCCTGAGGAGCCCTGACTGATGTGGCTCAGTGGATTGAGCACTAGACTGTGAACCAAAGGGTTGCTGGTTCAATTCCCAGTCAGGGCGTATGCTTGGGTTACAGGCCAGGTCACTAGTAGGGGACATGTGAGAGGCAACCACACATTGATGTTTCTCTCTCTCTCTCTCTCTTTCTCCCACCCTTCCCCCCTAAAAATAAATAAATAAAATCTTTAAAAAAAGAATGGATGAAATGGTTTAAAAATAATAATAATAATAAAAAAAATACAGTTGTCCCAGAGGTTCCTAAGCCTTTCCTTGTTCTTTTGAATTCCTTTTCTTCCTGATGTTCTGATTGAATGCTTTTCCCTTCCTTGTGTTCCAAATCTTTGATTTGATTCTCAGCTTCATCCTCTCCTCTGTTAGTTCCCTGTAGATTTTTCTTTATTTCACTTAGTGTAACCTTCATTTCTACCTGGGTCTTTTTTATGCTATTGAAGTACCCAGTGAGTTCCTGGAGCATCCTGATAACCAGTGTTTTGAGCTCTGCATCTGATAAATTGCTTATCTCCATTTTTCTTAGTTCTTTTCTGGAGTTTTGTTCTGTTCTTTCATTTGGGCCATATTTCTTTGTCTCCTCGTTTTGTCAGCCTCCCTGTGTTTCCTTCTGTGTGTTAAGTAGAGCTGCTTTGACTCCCTGCTTAGTAGTGTGGCCTATTGTAGAAAAGCATACCTATTAAGTTGTATGGGGCAGAGCCTTAGGTAATCACCAGGATGAGGCAACTTGTGTCACCACTCTGTGGATCTATGTGACCACTTTGTGGCTCTGTGTGGGGGAGGGCTCAGAAAGGAGGCAATGCCACTGGCTGGCCTCTGGAGTTTTGCTCAGGAGGAAGCTGTCTCCTGGCATTTACCCTGTTGCCAGTCACTTCAATTTCCACCCATATGCCACTGGTGCCCTTCCAGCTATTGCACTGATGCTGAAATTCCAGGGTGGGATTTGGCGGGTTCTACATAAGTCCCAAGTTTATTGTGGATCCATCAAGAGGAGTGTCTTGAGAATCCTACAGTTTCTTCCATTGCCCCTAGCCCCACTGGTTTTTATAGCCAGAAGCTATGGGAACTTACCTTCTTAGCGCTGGAACTCTGGGCCAGGTGGTCTGGTCTGGGGTTGGGATCCGTTGCTCCTGAGGATCCCTCCCTATTTTCATCCACTACACATGGATGTGGGACCGCCCGTTCCTGTCTCCACCCCTCCCCACACCTCTCCGCCCCTCTGCATCTCAGCCTCTTCTACCAGTCTGGGTGAATGTGGCTTCTTTAAATCTTTAAATGTTGGACTTCCACGCAACTCAATTTTCTGACAATTCTGGGTAATATTTCTTTCTGTAGTCTAGTTGTATTTTTTGCTACAGCTGTGCATGGAGGTGAGGTGTGTTTACCTATGCCTCCATCTTGACAGAAGTCTCCAGAGTCTAAAATTATTTTCATTAATGGATTTCTTGTTTTATTTTACTTTCAAATACAAAAATTAAAAACTAATAAAAAAATTTTTTAAAGAACTTCTTTAATATAGAAGCCCTTTTAACATTATTCTTGGCTAATCTCAGACTAAGCAAACCCTAATTCCAGGCTAATTAAACCTCAGAACTATCTTCAAAGTTCACCCCAAACTATGGCTAACGATATCAACTCCCATCTCCGTTCTCCAAACACGATTTCTCCACTACGATCTAAAATACTTCACATTTCCATGCATTTGCAATTACAAAGGCTTTTTTCTTTTTGGTATTTATGTCATCTCTGTAAATTTGTGCTCATGATTAGGGTTTAATTTTAGTCCTGATTCCTTCTGGAATTCATATGAAAAGATGTAACATTTAGAGTCACTATAATCACTGTCCTCCTCCCCTTCTTCAGTCAACAGCAGCCACTTGGTCCACACACCTCTAAAACACTGCTTCTCAACCAGTGGCGATTTCACCTCCCAGGGAACACTCAGCAACGTCTATAGGCATTTTTTGGCATCTAGCGGGTATAGGCCAAGGGTGCAGCAACCCTACAACGCAAAGGACAACCCATCCCCACCCCAAGTAAAGAACTATCTGGCCCCAAATGTCACTTGTGCCAATGTTGAGAAATCCTGCTCAAAACCTACTTCACTCTTATTCTAAGACCTGCACATAGCTCAACAATCAACCAAAACCTGTGTCAGGTTCCATATAACTCCCTGACTTGCTGTGTTCCCTCCCAGGTCCTATGTCTGCTTTGACCACTGAGACTTTGCTTTTTGCCAGCAATGCTATGATGTACTGATCCTCCTGATATCTAACACGGAAGACACTTGCCTCCCATCTAGTTCCAAAACTCCCTGACTTGTTTCTCATTATGGAAAATGAGAAGACTTGAATCCCTGGTTTTCTGAACATGGATCTCTACACAGTCTGGTCTCCAATCCAACCTGACTAATCTTAATCACTTCCCTACATCCCAGGGTGACAATATGATTTGACATGACACATCAGAGCAGCCTTTAAAAGGTCTTCTCCTGTCTATCGCTGGAGCTCAGGCATTTAATCTCTTCTTTCTATAGTTACCTTAGGGGCTGCTGCCTATGCCTAGAACAGCCACTATAGGTTTTAAGAGCTCATTATATGGTCACTGAAGGAATCATGAACCAATAACCTGCAGGCTTGAATTACAAAGAACATACATTTAGACTGACTGAATTGTGAGTTCTTTCATTCGATCACAAAAATATTTACTGAAGTACTGTATTAGGGATTGAGGGTTGAAAAGATAAAAAAATTCATAGTCCCTACCCTTACATAGCTTAAAGCTTAATATATGTCAGGTAGTTAAATAAATAATTCACAGGTGGACTGAGTATAACCAGATTATCCCTATTCTATAGCTTAAAAAGAGAAAAATCCTTTCTCAGAATTGACAGAAATAACAGTCTTAAAATAAATGTATGCAGAGTGAATGAAAGAGCAAATGAACAAGCAGATGGATAAATGAGGAACTAAATACCAAACGACTAACGCTTTTGGGGGTCTTAGGCAAGGGGGTAGGTAGAGCATACAAATAAGGGTTTCATTATTCTACTACCCCTCCTTCCACTTTCCTTAAATGTCATTCTTGCTACAAATGCTAATTGGTTTAGCATGTATAACAAATTAATCTGGTGGCAGAATAATTCTATAACATAATCCATGCTGAAAACAAATCTTTGTGGCTCAGCTTTCTAGAGAAGGAGCTTCTGAACCGATGCGGCCCGTCTAGTCTGTGCGCTGACGAGGCTGACACGGGGCTGGGATGCACCCTCTCCATGTCCAGAGCCGGCCTCCATCTAACTGGTCAGCGTCTGCGTCTTATCAGTTGTTCAACAGTTTTGATGTCATGTTTGATTGGTAACTCTCTCAGTTTAGAGCAACAGACAGGGTCTTCAAAAAAAGAAAAGATCATCATCTATTACATTCCTTCCCCTCAGAAAGTGTAAGGATACCAGTTACCAACTGAGCCAGCATGAAGGATCCACCTGGAGGGACTGATTTTTGTCTCTGTATAACAACATCTTAACTCATCACGACAATTTACTGTTGCAGCTGCACTGACGTATCTGATGCTGCAACTGAGATTGTCTCCATTATTCATTAGATGGAGTCATACAGAGCCGGGTTTGAACCCACACTCCATTGAGTTCTGTCTACATGGCCTTAAACAAGATGTTTACCCTATTTTAAGACTACAGTGTGTATGGATTTTAATCACATGCAAATGTGTAAAATAATACTTACTTTATAGACTTGCTGTCAGAATTGGTAAGAAGGTGGTAATCTGTAAGACGAGCATATTCTAGGTACTCGGTGAATACTAGCATTCCCTTTTCTCTATCTAATCTAAATTTACCAAGGAGAATTATCTCTTTTCTCTCTTTTTACTTAATTTTCTTTAGTTCCTTTCACTTTATCAACCTTCCCTATTTCATTTATTCAGAGCTACAAAGAACATGAACCCCTGCCTCACCCAAAACATCATCCAAACATCTCTGGAATCCATAGTAAAAAGTAAAAGTCACGGCTCCACATTAGCCTTTACTTTGAAAACATCTCTTTGCCTTTGTTTTAAAGTGTTTTCCCCTGCCCCTTTTTATGATAATTTTCTAGCACTGAGGAAAAAACAATGGCTTTTAGTCAAGCACCATGGATTCTAAATCCAACTATGTTGCTTACTTACTTAGTCAAGTTACTAACTTGGTCCAGTCACTAAATTGCTCTGAGTCTCAATGTTCTATAAACTAATACATGCATGGCAATGAGCACAGTGACTAGCACATAGCAGATGCTCTAAAAATTATTTAATATTTCTCAACATTGAGGTTGCTAATCAAACTTCTGTTCTCCGTCAACAATTGCTCTCAAAGCTGTCATCCAAAGATATACATAGTCTAAACTATGTACCATTAGTACACCCTGTTTCACAGTTATTCACTCATTTAGTTATTCAACAAAGAATTTTATATGTTCTTACATACTCTGGGCATTTGTACAGCACTTTAAAAGATAACTAAGCCAAGGTTCCAGACTTCATGGAATTCAGGGTCTAGTGGGAAGGCAAACACACAAACAAATAATTACAATGCAGTATTTGAAGCCCTAAAAATCAAGGTATGTACAAGGGATACAGGGATGCACAGAAGACAGAGATCAGGCAAAGCTTCCCAAAAGAGATGATGGTGCTGAAATGAGACTAGAGGGATAAAGAGGCCTTCAAGGAGCACGCGAAGGGAAAGATGGGTATTCCAGGGGGAGCAATAGTAGAAGTCTATGATGCCTGCCGACAACACCTTGTTTTTCTTATACAGTTGGAGGGTGCTGTTGCAGTGTGCTAGCAGAAAATGAGGCAGGTGGGAAGAAGCTACATCACAAAAGACCTCAAACAACATTCCAATGAGTTTGGACTTTATTCTTCAAGAGCTAAAAAGCCACTAATTTCTAGTCAGAAAGTAACATGTTTTGGAATGATTCCTGAATGGCAGAGGAATGAGTTGGAAGGGCTGACACAAAAGTGGGATGCTGAGTGGATGTATGTGAGAAGGAAGAACCAAGGATGCACTAGGGTTTCTAGTTTAGATGAAGGGGACACTGGAGTTCCACTAGCACAAAGGAGTGATACAAGAGGCAGAGCAGGCCTGTGGGTAAAATAACGAATGATTCAACTTTAATATCTCCATTGAGGGGGCGGTGTTCAACAGGCCATTGGGAATAACATGTCTAGAGTACAGGAGAGAGGACTAAATTAGAGAGATATATTTACATAGATATTAAGAGCAACAATTTTTTTAAATCCAAAAGCAGGAACAACTGTAATATCAGAAACAATTTAAAAGATGGGCCCTGGCTCATGCGACTCAGTGTATGCAGTGCCAGCCTATGAACCAAAAGGTCGCCAGTTCGATTCCCAGTCAGGGCACATGCCTGGATTGCAGGCCAGGTCTTCAGTTGGGGATGGCAACACATTGCTGTTTCTTTCCCTCACTTTATCCCTCCCTTCCGTTCTCTCTAAAAATAAATAAAAATCTTTATTAAAAAAAAAGAAACATACTTTTTTTTAAAGAATGAAATTTGCTTGGACTTCTCTCCCAACTTCAATGGAAAAGATTACAGATTTAAAACCTTAATCTACTCACCACTGCACATATATTAGATTTTAACATATTTAATGAAAAATATAAACTCTTACCAAAGATAAATATTTTACCATCATTTATTTATCAGTTTTCTTAAGCAGTCTACTAACTAATAATATATTTCCAAAACACTGTTTCACAGCCAAAAAATACTGCACACTTCATCTTCTGAATAAACAGCATGTTTAATTTCCTGAGTAAACATTACTCATACTTGACACTGAACAGAGTCCAAAGTCACTGAAGGAGTTAAGAAATTTCTAAAATCCCAGGAGCAATAAACCTCACCCAGAGAATCGAGTCAAGAGCTTATTATAAAGGACTAAAAGTCAATGTCATACCAAAATTTTAAATAACATCATGCATCCCTCTATTTAATAAATTATTTCAAAATCAGGTCACAATTGACAGACACACTATCTTGGGCAGACGGGAGCGAGCAGATAAACAGGGAAATTTTCCTTTTCTCTACTGAAGC
>PVKM010017461.1:15839-25993 GCA_004027735.1 Carollia perspicillata
GTCAACCTATGTCTCTTTCTTTTAACTTTTGTTTTGTTGCTTCCTACCCTTGCTCTTCCTCTTTTGCCGCAGAGCATTTTCTAGTTTCCCGGCCACAGGGTTTGCGAGTACAAGCTGACACAGCTGAGTTGCTGAGGGAAAACAGCTGAACTATTAAGAAGGCAATCAGAGAGTAAAGAGGAAGGGAACCTAGAAATGTTAACTAGAGAGAAAACAGAAAACACTTGGATTTCATCTGCATCTTAATAAACTTGTAACTTCAGATTGATGTCCTCAATTCAGATCAGGGCCCATAGTCAACTAAGGGTCACCAGGGTTTTCTAAATGGGCTTCTCACTGATCTAAAATAAATACATATTTCTTTTTAAAAAAAGAAAAAAAAAACAGAATGATAGGAGTACGGATATGTTTGTAGCCAGTACCCAGGGAAAAGGGAAGAGTGGACATTGGTTTTGAAGGACTTTGCTAGTAAAAACCCCCAAGAATTATAACTTTGCTACTGACACGCCGTCACCTCAGATGAGGTGCTCAATTGTACCCCAGCATATTTTGGCTCTTTAAAGGGGTTAAGAGAAGCCTAGCAATGAGGAAGTGGGGAAGGAAAAGGAAAGATTTATGGTTTGGGTATTCTCTCACGAAGTTCACAAAAAATATTTTTCTTTTTTCTTTTTTTAATAAATATTTTTCCACATGCCCCTTTTCTGAGACTTTTGCCCCCTTTTCTCCCCTAACCATGAAGTTGGGCCCAAAGCAACCCAGCAGTCCCTAATATATGCCGCAGGATCCTGTCCCCACGATCGTCACTGCCTTGATTCCTGGTCTTTGCAACTCCTGGCAATTCAATTTCTTCTTGATTCTATGAGATCTGTGTAGACCCATAAAACCCCATCTCCCTGTAAAGAGCAAGCAAGCAAGACTTCCAGGGAAGGTCACATTAGACATGAATCACGTACTCTTTTCCTATCAGAGAAACAACCCATGGAATACATTTCTGAGAAAACAGCATCTGCCGATCCCACACTGAAGACTTTCCGAAGGATACTCAAGGGAACAGCGGATGGGTTGCACAGACACGGTGTGGCCCCTCGTTCTGCTAATAATTATTAAATACAACAACTGCAAAGTTTAAGAGCCATTTCTACGTAAGCCCAAGGATTCCATAAATATAGAAAGCCAGGATACAAAAACAATGCTATGAAGAGGTCACATGTTATCAGAAGCGCAGATGATGAAAAGGTAAGAAGGTGAACAAAGAGTAGGAATCATGGTCTTAGATCCCTAGACAGTACCTTGGACATTAAGCGTGCTGTTTAAATCCAGGCCCGCTTCATTCCCTCCTTAGGTAGTGAAACCAAAATTTTCGTCATCTTTCCATTGAGCTTGTTTTCTTGACCCAGAAAAGGACAGCAGCAATTGATAATACTGCCTGCTGTTTATTTTTTCTTCAACTTGTCAGGAAAAGCTGAATGGTCTTTTAAAGCACAGACTGCAACTGCAATAAATTCTTGTGGCAATGCTCCCATACTATTTTTCCCAGTGTTTGCAAGTAAAAAAGGTGTTTTTCAGCTGTATCAAATGCTTACTAAAGAGCTTCTTGGAAGTTTCTTTGCTTGGATTTGTTTCTAGAAAGTATAGATTCTTGATAATAACTTCAAGTCTGGGCAACCCCCAACATAAATTACTTACTGCCCTGGTTCATTTGGACCAATAATGATTTTTATAAGACCTGTGCAGGTTTACCATATTTTATAACACACTTGGTCAATTTCCTGACATAATGTATTTGTGACATTAAAAAAATCATAGGGGGAATATCATATAACAAGAAACACCTACTTGCTGAAATCCTTGTCTCTATCAAATTCTGCAAACTCAACGTCCTCAGTGAATGACAGTTACTGTCTCAGTGCTTTTATAACTCTTCTTTTGCAGTATCATCATCTTACTAAAAATCTTGAGAAGGCATTTCACTGACAATTACGATAAAGACTTTCAGCTAAACAGCAAAAATTATATAAAGGTTTTCTGTCTCTCAGTCATTCGAGAGGCCTACTACATATCCACAACAATACACATGAAGGAAAAGCTCATAAAACTTTAAGGGCAGACCAGCCTATCAAATTATCATCATCTCTCCTCCAAAACACAAGGAGAAACAATGTCCACAAGAACCGCCACATAATATCCAAGCTTTGGTCCTGATCTTCATGTCACCTAGAATTCCTAATTGCCCAACACAAGGGTACAGGCATGGCTGACTGGGAGAGATTTATTGCCATGACCATCACTGTCATGATGTCCGTCAACACTAGAGACTAGAGATAAGAGCATTATGTTACTCTCTTCTGCTTCCCCCTCCACTCTCGTTTCCTCTTCTCCTTCCTTTCTCTTCCTGAACGAGTCAGTTCCTAAATCCATAACATAGGGCAAAGAAAGGAGGCATCCACACTAGAGGAAAGAGTGAAATATCAGAGCCCAAGCCAGCGGGGGAGAATGTCCGTCCCAGGGGCAGCTGAGCGTGAGGTGTCCCCCAGCACTATGGCCAGAGCTCCAAAGCTTAACTATGTTAGCCTCAAGTTTTGTTTCCTCTTTAAATGAAAATATGAAGAGAGTTTCCTCTTCCTCAATGCATTTACAAATAAATCACATTTCAGTATGAATTAACTGTCAGCTACCACAAGTAGTTTTTGGTAGAGGTGTAAAGCTGGAAAGAAATGACACTGAGTCCATGCAGGTAAAAGTTAACATTGACGGAGGCAGGAAACTAGAGATGATGAAAGCAAGCTCTGTAAACTCAATTTTGAAGGTTCAATATTAGTTCTTCCTAATCTACTTCTCACTACACAGCCCACCCCAGCTCGACACCTCACACAGAACCTGCCTCCCTGTAGGAGAAAGAGTCAAGGTGAACTTGTAATAATCAGAATGAAGAAGAGGCTTTCTCTCTAGAAAATGATTTGGGCAGGAAGAGTCGAAGGGAATGTGGTATGGGGAACAGAAACATCAAGCAGGCAGAAAGGAATGAGGTTCGCCATTTATGCCCACTTCCTTCACCCAACATCTGATAGAATTTGATCAAAGAATAGTGACAAGTCTAGGCCAATTGTTTCAGCTCACTTACCTGGAAGTAATTAACCACTTTAAATGAAGCTGCTCGCCCAGCGCAGTGGACCCCAAAACTCCACAGCACAATTGAATCAAAGTCTGATTTTCAGACAGATTCATAGATTCACGAAGACATCCTGTTAAATAAATCCCCCAATTTCCATCCTCACCCAGGCTTCACACAAATGTAGAGATCACCTGCGGTCCTACTGATGCGGAAGAAGAAAACCGGACTCTGAGAAGATTCCTAGACCTGTACTACACAAGGAAAGTCCTGGGTTTTCGCCTGGCATCATACCTCTGCCGGCCACGTGGGTTACATGACCACGTCATTACATACATAAGAAAGGACTGGAACACAGATAACTCTTCTGTATAAATGCCCGCTTTTTCAGATATAAAATATTCTCCCATATCAACACATGATGAATAACTAAAACTCATCATATTTTAATGAACTAAAACTATGCTTCAGTATGTTCAAAATGGAAACCAAAGGCAGACTAAAATGCATTAAATGTTAAATATCTTCAGGTTCTGTAGGTTGAAATTAGTCTTTTCTGATCCTTGATTTGAATTACAGTCAGCTTCCATCTCTAGTTAAATACTTAGGAAGAATGTTCTATAACAGGCTCCTTGAAAGAATTTTCCAAAATTATCTCAAATGCATAATTAAACTATTTCGGTGAGCAACAGAACTAATCCGATTGTTTACCATCACCTGAGAGGTTAAATTGCTAAAGTCAGTAGCCTCACTACCGAATACTGCAAGCTTCTGCATTAATGTCAGTGAAGGCCAGCTCCACCACCCTTCCATCAGCTGTAAGAAACCACTGAGACACACGAGGCACTGGGCAGTGTAAGAATGGACAAGATGCATAGTAGTCACCGGCTGGCTGTCCGAATTCCCTGCTACAAACCAGCCTCACCTCACTGTTTTGAAGACGGAGCTGAAAACCCTGCTTAGTAGAGAAAGAGGTCAGCCCCCAAATTCCCTCCCCTCGCTGCTCACGCCCCACCATGCAGCTGGCACCGTTCTCTGGCAGACACGGCTCCCTGAACACAATGGTGCAATCACCACTTCAAACATCATTACTATCTGAAATAGATAACCCACTTGCAAGTTGACTATTTTTATAGATACAACATTTTCATGCAGTTTAACTGCTCTATTTGTGATTTATTCCACTTAACCAATGCAGTTTCCCTAGAAGTATCTTATATCTGAGTCCCAATAACTACAATTGTCGAAACAGTTGTGAAAATTACAATGCTTCCAAGTTGTCTCTTATCTCCTTGTGCCCATCAACAGAAAACTTCATGAGCTGAATGCTGAATCTGAAAAAAATATATAAGCTATCTGGTTTATTGATCTACTTTTTCACATAGGGGTTTTGAGAACTCGATTCTTTATGTTCAACAAGAATTTACTAAATACTCTTTATACAGTGCTTAGCATTTTGAGGCACTAAGAAAATGAGTAAATTTGAGGCATTAACAAACTTTAAATTGCTTTATTAAAATACAAATAATTCTTAATCTAGACACACTAAAAAGAAATAATTTAATACACACTTTAAATGGGAATTACTTTTATTTGGCTTAAAAGGCAGTTGTGTCAAAGGAAGGGACTTTAAATGGTTTTGCAGCCACCTCATGAAAGTTCCGTTAAACAGAACGAAATTTCCCATATATCGTGGATGAAGAAAGAGGGAGGCAACTCGATTTCAGCACTCTCGTGAGCCCGGATTTCTACAAGAACAAAAGGGAGCGGTGAGGAGTATAATGGAAAACAAACACAGAAAAAAGGGACATGGTAAAATGCTAATGTCCCTTTCAGCTAAGTTTGAAAAAGAGAAGGGAAATATAAAAGTTCACTGTTATGGCTGCTACTGTAACCTTGAGCTCTGACAGAGTAACACTAAAAAACCATGGATGGTTTTAGACCACAAGAGTATATCCTCTGACATTGAATGATGCCAAGAATCTGATTCTTCCCAACTTGTATATTGCTTCTGTCTTCCCTAGTGAGAATCATTTTCAAACCAGAAAGGATAAACAATGTTAGGAGATTTCTGAAGCTCCAGACAGATCCTAAGAGACACTTAGCTACTTCAAACGAGTGTAAGTATTCAAATCCAGAAGAATTAGATGCATCAATATTAGGCATCATCAATGGTTCACTCCCAGAAACAAGCTATAAGAAAGTAGCCTGATTTGGTTGGAAATTGTAGACTTCCTACTAAAGGGGTAGATTAAAGGAATGCTACAAACAGAATATAGAGTGAATTTAGAAAGGCGGTGGATAAAATACCCCATGATAATCTCACAGGTCTATTGGAAAAAAGTAGCTGACAGTTCTATCAAGTGGCTTCAATATTGGTAGAAATACCATACATAAAGATTGCTACTTTTAAATCTACGGTAAGCTGGAGAGAGGTTCTTTAGAGAGAGATCATGGTGTGCTGAATTCCAGCTATAGAAAACGTGCCTATTAAATCTACAGATGACGCAGCGGAGAGAAGCGGATATGCTGGAAGACACGCAAGAGTCACAAAGTTCTAGACAGATGATAAATATAGGCTAAAACAAGTAAGATTAAATGTAATAGGAATAATTTAAGTCCAAGCAACACATTCACAAGTACCAGATAGGGGAACCATGGCTCCACAAATCACTGAAAAAAAAATAGGTGGAAGTTCTAAGCATCAGATCAATGTGAACCAATGCCATTATACAGCTTAGAAAACACTGACTTGAATTAAGGTAGCTCTTAGATCAGTAAAGTGATAATAAAGTGATAATTTCATCACACACGTTTTAAATAGCTGCTATTTTATTTTAATTTACATAATATATGTTCATTGGAGAATACTGGGAAATGTGCATAAACAAGAAGAAAATAAGATACCCACGATTCTACCACTCAAAGATGAATACAATTTATATTTTGGTGTTTATCATTCCAGATTTCTTAATGCATATTATAAATGTTCACACACTTATTTTCTCTCAAAAAATAGGACCATACTACAAAGACTACTTTGTAACTGGTTTATTTTGTTTGTTTGTTTGTTTGTTTTTGTTTTTTGATTCAACAGTACATCAAGTGTCAGTATATTCTACACTTGTGCATACTGGTCCGACAACAGCGAGTTCATTTTGTTCATTTCTGCTCACTACATTTTAAGAGAGTCATTGCAAAATTTGATAGTATACAAAGAAGGAAAAATAGAGTAGTGAAAAATATGAAAATCTAAGTTCATCTAATCTGTAATGCCGCATAACAAAAGGTTGATGGAAATAATGGTACTTCCATGAAAAAAATATAGGAGATGTAGAACAAAAACAATATAGCTAAATGCATGCACTTGAAGAACTGTCCTGGCAGATGAATTAAATTACTTTATATTGACCCATGTCGCCCAACTAACACCAGTTTCTGGAAATTAAAGGGAGGTGGATTTCAGCTCAATAAAAGACTTTTTAAATAATTAGAGCCGTCAAAAATGGAATGGATCTGGTCACTGGAGGGCTGGCTTACCAGGGATGGAGCAATTAACAGGTAAAGGATGTTAGAGGTAATTCCTCTAGGTGAGATGTTGAATGAAAAGGTCCTATTCTATTGGAAGATTCTGTGATTCTAATGAAAAACTTACTACAGAAATTTACTCCCAGTCCACTATGACGCAAATCCATAGTCACTAAGGTCTTCAGAAACAGAGTCCAGTGCTTTACATATTCATGAGAAATTATAATAACTCTAATGGGGAACACCAGTCTGCTGAATGCTCTGCATTCACTGCCTACCACCTCATTTAACACAACCACCCTGTATGGTAGGTGCTATTATTACTATTCCCATTTTACAGAAAAGCACAGTGAGACTTAGAGAGATTTTTATATGTATTCAAGGTCATTCTTACTTGTGCTGAAATGTGCAGTGCCACCCAAGCACCCCCCACCACACAGCCACTGCTCACTCAGTAAATGATACGTAATCAAAGGCATCTTCACAAAACTTCTTCACTAGTGATCCCTGAAAGGGCAATCATGACATTTTTTTTAATTATAAAAGAATTAAGGATTTTTAAATTAAATTATTCACAGCAAAACTAAATGTTCAGATTAGACTTTCTCAACCATATAACTTCAACTTTTGAGAATAAACATTCAATGAATAAGACATTAAGATGTGGTAGAGTTAATGTGAATCACATAACTTCACATGCTCGCCAGTACTAATCATGCGACCTTGGGCAAGTTCTTAGTCTTCCTGTCTTTTTGGTTCTTCATCTGTGAAATGAGGACCAACCTACTTAAGGTCCACACAGAATTTTTTTTAAGATTTTACTTATTTATTTTAGAGAGAGGGGAAGGAAGGGAGAAAGAGAGGAAGAGAAACATCAATATGGGATGTGGGACAGAAACATCAAACAGTTGCCTCTCACATGCCCCCAACCCAGGACCTGGCCCCTAATCCAGGACCTGGCCGCCAACCCCACTATGCGCACCCTGACTGGGAATTGAACTGGTAATCTTTGGGTTCACAGGCCACGCCGGACAGGGCTTTGTTGTATACAGAGAATTGAATGAGATGATACAGGTAAGCATTTAGCACAGGATCTAACACTACTATTATTACTCAACACAAGTAATAAATGGGGGAAGGGGTACAGGAGAGACAGAACTTTCCACAACTGATTTTAAAGTATTTTAAAATTCTGAGGTGTTATTACGTTTGAGGGGAAAGGATCATATTATCAGTAAATAAATTTCTGATGACAATCATTTATGAAATAAAGTGACAACTAAATAAAATGTGCCTTCTCTTAGGAATTGCATTTTATGCAAACGATCATCCAAAGAACACAATTCCAACTCCCATTTTCTTCAAAGACACTGTTGTAGTTGTTTATTCAGTATGAGATATACAAATGCAAACTTTAAGGTTACTGGTTTTGACCTTGACTTTTTACAACTCTGTTCACACTACTCTAATAAACACATGCTTTTAGTTTCATTGTTTTCTTTGTGCATTCTTCCTGTAGAGCTACTGCTGCTACCTCTGATAAAACCAGTGAGAGAAAACTTCCCATTCAAGAAGTACACTGTGGGGCATGATTTTGATATTTAATACTTACTAACATTAAACAGTTGATATTTTATTCCTAATATTTGACCACCATTTTTTTAAATGGCACAACTGAGGAAGTAGTTAATAGATATTTGTCTATCACAACAATAGGTTTTTTAAAAAATACTATATAGCTCAATGAAATTAAGTGTTCTCAAATAATTCTTTAATGTTATTCCAAGGGAATTGATTATTTTTAGAAACCTCTTTTAACAAAAGGGCTTCTGGTCATAATCATTTTTATAACACATGATATGCTGGCAAATATTCATTTTATCTTCAACTTGAAACTGTAAGCAGATAAACTGCTTTTGTATAAATTACCTGTGACTAAGGGCAATTACTGGAGCTATAATCTGAAATATCTACACCTACTTGTATATGGAAGTGAAAATTATTTAACAAGAGAGTACACCAAGAGTCATCGCTTTTAAGACCTATTGAAAAAAGTCCCATAAATATTCATTGTTCTCAAGCCAACTGTCATTCCAAGAAACTATCACTGTCACAAGTATAGATGATCACATATGGAGCTTTTTAAAATCCCAGCAACTATTTTCCAACTAAATTCATTTCACTGTAATACAAATATTTTAATGAACCCTATTAGCCAGGACTGTAGTTAATTGCATTGTCTGACCACTACAACATGAGAACTGTGTAAAGAACATAATGTCGTCATCCAAAAGTTTGTATTAAGCACTTGTTAAGAGTAGCACAGAACAGCTTTCTAACACCATCAACATCACTTGGGCTTTTACTTTATTTTTTTTATTTACTCATTTGAGAGAGGGAGAAACAGGAAGGGATAGAGAGAGAAAGAGAGAAGAAAACATCAATTTGTTGTTCCACTCGTTGGTCGCTTCCTGTACGTGCCCTGATCTGGGATTCAACCTACAACCTTGGTCTATCAAGGCGTGCTAATCAACTGAGCCACCTGGCCAGGGCCTCACTTGGGCTTTTACATTTTTTTTTTACAAGTACAGCTGAGTTGCCTAAGAGATGTTTTAGGGTGAAGATATGAATAATGCCTCCCAAAATATCCAGGATAATTGGGAAAGCCATGATTTTAGAAACTAATGAAATTTCCTTGAATTTTATCCAGTGAAGATTCTTCAGGATTCCTCCCTCCCAGCTGATTTCATTTGTCCATCAATTCAATTCTAAAGTAATAGTTTTTGAATTATGCAAATCAGCCCTGCCATTTCTAAGGTACTGTTTGCTGAATAAAGACCTTGACATTTTTTACAAATGTCATCTTAGAGTCTCCCAGCAATATTAGTCTCACCTGCAACATCTTCCCATTAAAAGGCCTCTACCATATTCCAACTACAGTATCCCAATCCTGCCCTGGCATCGTTTATCCTGAGACATAAACTAAGTTTTGACTCAGCTATGTCCAGGTAACTGATAGTGCTGCTGGGCTGCCTCATCAAGTTTTATACACACCCTGTACTAATGCCATCTCATCAGAAGATTCACTTTCTTCATTTTGTGGGATCATAACCTACAGCAGAGCAAATGTCTTCTGCAAGAGAAGGTAGCGGCAACCAAAGGCAGTGGCTTTTGCGGGGTAATTGCATGCACGCAATAGCTTCTCTGCCAATTTCATTTTAAATAGACACAAAAAAGGCTGGGTTCGAGGCTGCAAATATACAATAAACACTGATGGAAAGCATGTGGAACGCCGATTTTCTTCTAGCAACACTAGTACCATGTCCAAGTTCTGCACCACAGCCCCGAGAAAAGTATCTATTAACGCACGGATGGAAGGCTATTTTAAAATTACTCCAAGAATTGGAGGCGTCCATCTGACTGAGAAGCTCAAGCCTTCCATACACACTGTTTTCCTGCCTAATTTAAGAATGAATCCCTGGCAGCCAGCAGGTGCAATTACCATGAGGAGCAGCAG
>PVKM010017462.1:0-15781 GCA_004027735.1 Carollia perspicillata
TTTTTTTTTTTTTTTTTCATTTAGATGTAGATGCTTGATTTAGAAACATTTTCACCATCTATTGTTTGTCTTTTCAGATTTAGTATTTTTTACCATTAAAATTTATTTATTTTTAAAAAATAATTTATTTATTTATTTTTAGAGAGAGGGGAAGGGAAGAAGAAAGAGAGGGAGAGAAACATCAATGTGTGGTTGCCTCTCATGTGTACCCTACTAGGGACCTGGCCTGCAACCCAGGCATGTGCCCTGACTGGGAATCGAACTGGCGACCCTTTGCTTCACAGGCCCGTGCTCAATCCACTGAGCTACACCAGCCAGGGCTTATTTTTTACCATTAAAATTTAAAATTTTATGTTTAAAAAAAAGTGAAAGGAGAAAAAGGCCTGGGATGGAAAGAAAGGTTGGCCACAGTTTCAGTAAATTTCTAAAAATTTTCGCTTGGGATATAGATAAGGTTGGGTTAAAAAGAAATGACTGGAGAAGGAATGCAGACAGCTCTTGGAAAACTCTGGCTTGAGAGAAAAAGGGGAGGTTGGGGAAATCATCCAAGACTGCAGAAGTATGCAGCAGAGAGCTTTGCAAGATGGGGAAACCTCTGTGTCAGAAGGGAGTGGGGAAGTTGAAGACCCTACCAGATGGTTATGGGAGCAAGCTTCTTTGTGCTTTGGAAGAGCACGAGGCGGAGGGCTGGGGACACCTCTTGGAGGTTTGAGAGTGACCTCTATCACGTCTATTGTTTGAGCCCCTGGTATATTACAAAATTATATATATTATATATTAATTTTATATAATATATAATTATATATATTATATATATTACAAAATTCGATGATACTTGGTATATTTTAAATGTTTATATTTAGCAAATGAAACTTTTAGCACAAGGCAATGATATAGTGCTATGCACAAAATACCTACAGACATTTTTTTAAACTTCAACATTTAAGAACCGTGTAAGTGTGAGGCTGGGCTTACACTTACCTGGCCCCAGGGTGCAGATGAGTTTAGGATGGTGTGTGGAGGTTGGAGGCTCTCCCCATCCCCCAAAGTCTCCAAAGGCCTCAGAGAAGTGTCATAGAAATGTTCCACCGTTACGTGAAGGCGTTACAGAGGCCCGCTTGCCTTGGTTAGAGGGAGTTCTGTCACAGCATTCTGAAGTCCAGGAGAGCGGACCCACCTGGACCCCCAACCAGAAGCCTAGAGGATCAGCGTCCTGGAGTGATCAGTGTCTGAGGCATCCACAGGGGGGCAGTGTAACAACTCAGAGGACCTCTGAAGAGAGGGCTACAAAGTGTCTCCCCTCCTCCCGCGGATCTTCTGTCCCAACCCTCTCAACATTGTCCTCGGAGTTAATCGAGGGCTGCCCACCAACCTCTACACAGGGACGGGAGACAGAAACTCTGACAAAGCCCTCTCTGCACCTGGAAGACTAAAGCTTGTCATCTTGTCTCGCCCATAGCACCACTCCTTTAAGTACAGGTGTCCTGGGTGGGAACATGGAAAGTGGGAAGGGGGATAGGAGAGGCTGGTGGTATCTGAAGTCCTGTGCGGGGCGGAGGCGGTTGGCTTTGCCTCTGCTTCTCTTACTTCGGGCTTGATTTGCAGTGCCAATACCCAGCACAAGGGGGAGCTGCCACCTTCCAAAACTTGCCCGGCTGGTCTCTGCTGAGTAGCGGGGTGCACTGCCAGCCAGAGATGGGTGGGTCTTTGGTCCCCTTCCCCAGCTTTCCTCCGCCCAGACTTATGTGCAGTTTTGTGCCGGCATAGGGTGGGGGTACCTCTGGAGCACAGGCCAGTAGAGTGGAGGAGACAGGGGACAACTGGAATGGAGCTTAGAGTGCTGTAGGGAAAGAGAGACCCTGCTGCTGGGCTCTCCGGGTCAGGGTCCAGAAGCGGCCTGGACCGGGATGCAGTCGGAAGGATCTGTATTTCCAGAAGAGCTGGGCCAACACAACCCAGTAGTGACCCCTCCCCCTTTAGGGGTAGGCTGGTGGGGAGGGTCGGCACAGAGGGAAGAGGCCTATAGGGACAAAGTAGTGGTTCTGGAGTTATAACCCCCTTTAACTCAATACATTTTTCTTTTTTTTTTAACCTTTTAAAGATTGAGGTGAAATATAAAGTTACAGAAATAGAGTTTACAGAAATAAAATAAGCTTAAGTGTATATACAGTTCAATGATTTTTTAACTTACATATTCACTACTTATTATGCATAATACTTGTGTACATGTGTATACAACACAAGTACTTGCGTACTCACAAGTACCACTGTTTACTTATGTATGTCACAGCTCTCATTGGCAATTCAAGTTAATAAAAGTGTCCACTTTTATTAACTTAAGGGGCTTCTGTGTGCCTAGAACCATCTTACTCTTCTGTAAAAAAAAAAAGTAAGGAGCCCTGGCTGGTGTGGCTCAGTGGACTGAGTGCTGGCCTACAAACCAGGGGTTCGCCAGTTCGATTCCCAGTTGGGGCACATGCCTGGGTTTTGGGCCAGGTCCCCAGTGGGGGTCACGTGAGAGGCACCCACACATGGATGTTTCGCTCCTCTCTTTCTCCCTCCTTTCCACTCTGTAAAAATAAATAAATAAAACCTTTTAAAAAATGACAAGCTAATGATGGTGTTGAGAGGAAATGCATGTGACTGAGAGATTGTGAGATTGACTTCTAATTCAGTGTTTCTCTGAGCTCACTATCACCCTCCCCCAGGAAGTCTTTTTAGACTTTTCTAATAGCACCCCAATAAATTTTACTATAGATTTTTAAAAAAGTAAGGACAATACATGTTTGTCCAGTGGCTGTGATGAGGTCAGCATTACTATAAATCATAGTCATTCCTTGACAGGATGACACGATTAGTGCCTTAGATGGCAACAGCCGGCTGTGTGATCACTTGCAGCGGCTGTATTTTGGGAATTCAAAATGAGACAGATTGTCATGTCTGAATACACTAACTCACAGGACCTCAGGAGGATATTATTGGATCCAGGGTATATGGTCAGGGCAGCCACACTCCTAGCATAGAGCCAGGCACTGAGTGGCTAAGGAGAGCATTTTTGGGAATTGATCCTGCTCTCTGGCCTGGCGCTACATGTCTCGGAAGCTGGGCGAAGGGTGACGCGTCTTTGACCACAGGCGGGATCAGAATGAGCTGCAGCCTGCTGCATGCGTGTGAGTCTGCTAGGCCTTCGGAGGCACTGGTGTGCTGTTCCCCTTTTCTTATCCCCACCCCCCAACTTTGTGGTCAGCCGGTCCTTGCGTCACGCAGGCCCCATGATCCCATCCTGCCCCAAATCAGGGAAGTGCCCCTAGTGGGAAATCCAGGGAGCAGGAAGTGACCCATGGTGAGGCAGCGCCACACCTGGCCTGGTCCCTGAGTCAATGAGCTACTTCAGACACTCAGAGGAAGTCCTTCCACCAATTCACTGCAGTGTGGACACCTCTCCTGTTCCCTCTTCTGCCCCTCCCTCCCCAGGTGTGGGTCTTGGGGGGCAGGAAGCTAATCTCCTCCTCCTCTAAGCCGCAAAGGGGCCCTTGGAGAAATAAGGGACTCTGGGAGTACTTGGCCTCAGTGTGGAGGCAGAGGAAGCTTCCCCCTGGGAATGTGGTGACAGCTCTGATCTGGGGTGCCTGATCCTGTTGTGGAACCCCTGGGCCCAGGACTGGTGAGGGACAGGGGAGGACAGGGGGGGCTGGGCCTGCCTGGGGAAGGCTGGCCTGGAAGGCACTCAGCCATCGGCCCTGGGCCAGGGTGGAAAGTATGTGTGTGAGCTCATTTGGAAGGTGGCTTTCAGCCAGTCAGGCCTGCCTCCTTTTCAGGCCCCCGCTGTCCAGTTTCCTTGCAGGCTGCCTCTAGGTCTCCCTGCCCCCTCCCATCGCTGGGTCTCCCTCGTCTCCCAAGACTGTCTGAAGGAGGAGGGCAAATCCCCTCAGGTTAGGTGTGCAGGAATTGATCTTCTAACGGAGGTGCATTCAGGTTTAAGGGGAGGAGGAGGTTGGAAGGGGGAATGGGAACTGCCGGACAATGGAACATCCTTGACTGGGGGCGTCCTTGGGGTTTTAGGGAGTGGGAACTGCCCTTGAAGGCCCCCCCAGACCCTTGCCACAGCCATTCACCATGCTCTTCCCTCCCTCAACCTGCTGCCATTGTTCTGCTCAGCTTCTGTGTCCTGCTGCCTCCTTCCTTCCCTGGCAATGCCTGCTCATGCCCCCACGAACAGATGTGACTGCTGGCAAAGCAGATTCCTGAGGAAGGGCCCTCCTCCCCCAGCACCCAGTCCCCGTGCTGATGTCGGATGCACTGCAGGGCAGAGTAGCCAAGCACGACCCGGGTTTTAGTTTTGGACTAACAAGCTGTGGCTTTCCGCAAAGTCTTATCTGGGCCTCAGTTATGGCATCTGTAAAATGGAGGCAGTGTTACTACCTGCATCATTGGGTGTTGTGAGGACCTTGGCAAATGTCGGTTTCCTACATTTGGAAAGGGAAAAAGGAATACAGAGGGGTTCCAGGGAGTAGACTGGGATGTCCATCCGATTGTGAGGAGAGGGGGCCCTTGGGAAGGGACCCTGAAGGTCAACAGAGCTGGCTAGGCTGTGTGTTGGGGGTCCCTCTGCTCAGTCCTCTCTCCTCTCGCGTTCCACTTAGATCTTCCCTTCCCACCCTGCTGACCCCCTGCCTGGCTGGCAGCCTTGGAGGTGTGGGCGCAGGTGGTGGCAAGATCCCTAGGGAAGGGAGGTGATGGCTAGGGAGTCTGTGGCTCCCCCCTCCAATTGTGTGGGGTGCAGGGTGGGGCAGAGAACTGCCTCTCTTCAGCGCTTGCCCCCAGTTTAGTCTCTTCGGAGCCGGCTTCCCTGGGTTCTGCCCAAACCTCCTCACAGATTCCCCTTGGCTCCCTCCTGGCTGCTCTAACTCACATGTGCTGCTTTCGAATAAAGGAACTTGGAACCGTAGACATTGGGTCAGGCCCAATGGACAAAGGGGGTAGGGCCAGTGGAAGCACATTTGCAGGTCTCTTAGGAGCCTTGGGGCCCTCTGCTCTCCTCTCACCCCAGTCTGACCAGGGCAAGCAGTTCACTCGGCCAGGGCCTGCCGGTCACCAAGCCACTTCCTGGGGAGCCAGGCAGCCTCACTGGGCGGGACCCCTCAGGCCCGGGGCAGCACGAGACCAGCAGCCTCCACCCCGCAATTCTCCCTGCTCTTCCACCCCTTTCCCCTTTGTCTCTAGTCCTCCATTCCCATCTTTCCCCTTTGGCTTCGGAGAGCATCTTGTGATTCCAGAACCAGGGCCAAACAATTTCCTCGTGATGGGGAAACCGCATTCAGCCTCGGGAGCCCGGGGCTCTCCCTCCTCTTCCCTCTGGCCATCCCCCCTCCCCAGGCTCCTCCACTGGTTCCAGCTGTGTTTTGCAAAACTCCCACTGGATAACATCTGTAATTGCCTCCAGATGTGGGCCACAAAAACACAAGGGGGCCATGAGCTCATCTTGGAGCTCCTTGCCACATGCTCGGGCCTCACCACCCCCAGACACCCCTGACTTTTCCGTGCCAGCTTCTCAGGGGTCCCTATCTCCTCTGGTGAGGGTGGCAGAGAGGTGGTGTCCAACTCCACTGAGACACACGGGCTGTGCCAAACAGCTGTTGGCGGGAGAGGCACAGGAGGCCGGGGGCCGGGTCAGGGTTCCTGGCTGGCAGGAAGGTGGGGTACCCCTTCTGCCAAAGCAATCACACCGAGCAGCCCCGAATAGCAGCTGGATAGGACTGGCCTAGGTGGGGCCAGGGCTCTTGGAGGCAGGCTGTGGAGGGGGCCTGGGCTGAAGCCCAGGGTGGGCCGGGCTGAGGCAGGAAGGGAAAGGGGTGGGGAGTGGGGGAGGACTGCTCCCCTCCAGCTGAGCTGACTCAGCAACTGGGCTATTCCTCCCTCAGGCTGGTTTCGGAGGAAGGGTGGGTCGGCAGCCTGGGAACCCTGTCTGGGTGGCAGTTTGTAAGGAAAGAGGAAACAAAGCCTCGCTATTCTGTTCTGCCCTTCCAACCTGACCATCCTGCCTCTCCTGGGCGACTGGGGTGAGAGTCCTGTTTGGCCAGAGACAGGCCACTCCTGACTGGCCCTGAAGCAGCCAGTCTGTTTCCTGGTCTGTTACCTCTGCCCCAGGAGCCCGGCCCCAGGCCTGAAAGAGGCTCCGATCCTGAGGGCCGGGTGGAAGGCCTGCCAGAGCCTGGGGCCGAATGTGATCGTGGGAATCCCCAGCAGGAGGCAGAGGCTTGAGGAAGCAGGGTCTGGGGCCAGATCACAGGACTGGACAGTGCAATTTAGGAAGTTTCTGAGTGGCCTCAGCTTGACCACTTCCTCCTGCCTTCCTAGTCCTGAAAGGTGGCCCCTTAGGCCAGGCTGGGAGGGCGTCTGGGCCCTGTGGATCGCCCCCGTCTGCCCTCACGGAGTACATCTTCCTCCCCAGCTCTGGCCCCTGAATCCCTTTATCCATCAACAGTAAACATACTCCTTCATGAAAAATACCGAATGCCCCGCTCCTGGAAAGCGCTGCTCATGACCACGCGCCCCGTGTCCGTTCTCCTCGAAGCCACAGCCCATTCACCCTGTGAGAGAACTTCAGCCAGACGAAGAATGTGAAACACCATTTATTCTTTGTGGAAAGGTTGAACAAGGTCAAAAATGTCCTTAGAGGGCACTGACCCAGCCCCGCCCTGCAGGTTCCTGGGGTCGGATGCCTCTGCCCCCCACCCCCACCCTTCCCCATGCCCCTTGTTAACAAAAAGAAACGATTTGAAAGGAATTCATATATAATAATTATAATAAAAATATACATTAAACAAAACAAAAAAAAAACCAAACAAGACAAACTTAGCCGAACTACCAGCACCGTTCTCCCCACTTCCCCCACCCCCCCAGGCCCCCACCCCTGACATCCCTCTCCTTTCACTCCCTGAAAGGTCTCTCACTCTCCCAAGTCCCTGGTACCATGGCCACCTTGGCGGGGTGGCCAAAGGAGACTTCAAATGGGTGGGCTGGGTGGGGGTGAGGGGCGCAGGACACCAATAGGATAGGCTGAGGGGTGGGGGCATCAGGAAGTGCAGGGGTGACCTGCCCAAGAAATAAGAAATGTACAGGCACCTGCCCCTCCCTGAGGCTGGCGGAGGCAAACCGACTCAGGGCTGCCTGCTACTGGGAGCCTCCTGCTCCCTCAGAGTTGGGTGGCTACTCTCACTCAGGGCCAGTCCCCAGTCCCTGCTCTTTTCTCTGGGCTCCTCACCCTTCCCCTCTGCGCTGTCTGGTCAGAAGGGAAGCACCAAGAGGAGCAGGTGTGCCCTCCTCAGGCCCTTCCTGAGAGCTCCAATAAAAAGGACCCTCCCCTGGGTACCACAGCCCACTCTGTGGCATCCTCGCCTGCCTGGCCTGCTCGCCCCCAGCTGTCCACTCCTGCTGCACCTTTGGTCCCACCCCGACCCCTCTGATGCCCTGCCCCTGGCACTTGCCCCAGCTGCCTGCATTTGAGCCTGGAGGCTCATCCCCAGGGCTCCCAACGAAATCTCTCCCCAGGGCTCCACCCTGGTGACTGAGCCCCCTGGTCTCATCTCAGCTGTTCCCACCTTGACATCTCCATCCAAGGCTAACAGTTGGGAGAGTAGGGCTGTCAAGGGTTTCTGCAGCCTCAGTTTACTCCTTAATGGCTCAGGCTCCTTCCATGAAGTTCTTGGGGGCGGTGGGTGGGGGAGAGGCAGATCTTTGTGGAGAGGACTGACCCTCTCTGAGCTTTTCTTTCAAGATCTTAAGATGGCTTTGCAGCTCCCACCCCCTCACACTCTCTCAGGGTCTCCCTTCATAAAAGGTTAGATTCCTTTTAGCTGAAAAGAGTGGTGGGAGGCTGCCAATTGGGTATACCTGGGGGCTTGCTGGGGCTGGAGTGCCCAGAGCCTCCTGAGGTCAGAGTTCAGAGGTTAAAAGTATGTCAGGGAATGGAAAGGTGCAGGTGACCCCATTTGACCTTTACCAGTGAGGTCTGAGGGTCCTGCCTTCAAGTGCAGAGCCACGACATTCAGATGAGGCTGGACATACACCAAGGTACAGGGGCCCCCGAGGGGCAGGGAACTGGGAGGGGCAGCCCCTGCTCAGCCCCCACGGGACCCATCTTCGGAAGAAGCAATGCCAGGGATGCGGGTAGGAGGGGCCAGTCACAAGGCAGCGGAGGGAGGTGGGGGTGAGGAGGGAGCTTGGAACGAGTGGGAGCAGCCCACCCACCACCATCTGCTGCCACTGGCCTTCAGAGGCCAAGTCCACGTGGTAGGAGTGGGCGGGCGGCAGTGGGGGTCAGACCTTGTCCAGCAGGGACCGCTGGCAATAGAGCAGTCGCTTGGGGGTCCCATGGCGCCTGAAGAAAAAGACCGCGAGGCCCACCGCCAGCACCAGGAGCAGCAGCAGCACGGGCAGCACCACGGCGGCCGCGCTCACCGCCCCGCTGCCCTCCTCGTCCACCTCGATGATGATCACCTCCGTGTCCTCCTCCGTCCCCTCGTCGGGCTGGCCCCCTGCGGGGCAGCCCATCCAGTCCCGCAGGGCGGACTTGGGGTAGCCTGGCTCTACCTTCAGCTTCTGATTGTTGAACTTCCAGTATCTGTTCCCCTTGTAGAAGTACGTGAAGACTGCAGGGGTCAGCGAGAAGGCGGCACAGGAGACAGAGGTGGGGCCGTGTCCAGGAGGCCCCGCGAGGAGAGCGGAGGGGAAATGTGTCAGTGAGCTCAGCTGTAAGCAGGGTAATTCTAGCACCAGGGGGGAGGAGTGCTGGGGACTCACGGCCCGGACACGCGGGAAGCACTTAGCCCGGTGCCTGGTCCGTGGCAAGGGCTCCACCCTCACTGTCATCGTCATTCTTTTCCCACAGGACTCCCCACCTTTCCTGCTCCTCTCTCTTAACTCCTGTACCTATCGCTCCTCCCCACTGAGGCACGCCCCACGCCCCTCTCACCTTCATCGCTGCCCATGAATGACCCTCTGGGAGACTCGGGGATTCCTTCCCAGACCTTGATGTTTTGGGGGTAGTCGTTGTCCACTGTCCTGAACTCCTCATTGAAACGGTAGTACCTGGTGGAGCAGAAAGGAAGGGAAGTGGCGGGGCACTGGGCACGTCGTCGGAAGGTAGCAGGACCTGGTACCGATTCCCCGGTGAGTTAAGAGTGCCTCTGGACAGGGCTTTTGAGTAATGAGGGCCTGCAGTTGGAAGTAGCGGAAGGTGGGGGCGGGAGGGAGGGCCCAGGCTGGAAGAAGCCACCAGCAGCCCTTAATGACAGTGCCAGGCTGCTGGAGTGGAGGCACGGCGCTGGGGGCAGGAGGCGTCAAATGACCAGGTCTGAAACGGTGACCCGGTCACTTCCCACTCACTCATCACCCAGAGGAGGCTGCCTGTTGCTAGGCAGCACTGGGGGCTTAGCCAACTCCTGCTCCAGGGACACACGCCAGTCTCCAGAAGACAGGGAATCTGGGAGCGGTGTCTGAGGAGGCAGGCCGGGGGCCGAGGGGCTGAGATCTTACTTGTTTCCCCGGAAGAAGTAGGTCTTCCCATTGGGCATCCAGAAGAGAGCAGCATCGATCCTGTCCGTAGGCAGGCCTCGGCCCAGCTCCTTAATGTGCTTGGGGTAGCCAGGCTCCAGGGAAGCTTCGTCAAACACCCAGTGCTTATCTCCTGGGGAGGCGACAGAAGCGCGGGATCAAGGCCCCGCTTAGGTTCCAGGGTCTGTGGAGCAGTCAGGCAGAATCTGCTCCCCCAGGGAGACCCTCCCCACACCCAGAGACTGAGGCCTGGTTACCTTTGAAGAAGACAAATTTGCCATCCTTCCTCTCGTAGGCAGTGTTGATGGACGCAGGCAGTCCCCGCCAGAAATGGCCGATGGGCAGTGGGTACCCATCTATCACTTGGTTATTCCTCACCCGCCAGAACCAGCGCTCCTGCGAGGCAGTTCAGGGAAGAAGAGGACATCATGTCTTGTCACCCGGTTCTCCAGCTCAGTCCCCAGGGCTCCCCCACTGCCTCCTGGTCGTAGAGCCCTTCCCCCCCACACCAGCCCACATCTTCTTCTTACCTTGAAGACAAACATTTCCCCTCGAAGCACAGCCACGGTGTCAAAATTCCCGTCACAGATGTTGGGCCCATAGGTGGGGTTTTTGGGCTTATCAGGGAAAGAGGGCCTGGAGGTGGTCCTGGGCTGAGGGGGCATCTTGGTGGGGGCCGACTTACTCCCTGGGGCAGAGAACACAGGAGCACTTCAGACTTGGTGGAAGAGGGAGAGGAAAGGACAGACAGATGGGCAGACAACGCCCTTGGAAAAGGTGGAGGGCGTCTGAAGCAATCAGCTAAGGAGACAGAAAGGGTAGACTCGAGAGTGGGAATGGACAGAGGCGGAGCTGGGGGTGGTGGGGAGACTGTAGGGCACGGGAAAGGGGAAGAAATACGGGGGCCGGAGAGACGACGACAAGGAGCAGAGAGGAAGGAGCAGATGTGGGCACGGATTACTTGCCATAAAGTTGCTGGATGCCCCTGCGGTCATCATCGGGTAGGACGAAGTTCTCCGTGTCCATCCACTGGTAAAAGGGCGCCATGATGGCCGAGGGATCATTGGAGTGCTCGAGGCCCAGGGCATGGCCCAGCTCATGCACCGCCACCAGAAAGATGTCGTTGCCTGGAGGGATGGGGAGGGTGACGATGGCAGCCTGCGTCCCTTCCCAGAGACTCCCGGCTTTGCTATCAGCGGCTTCAGTTTCACCCTCCGTTCTGCCTGCCAGGTTTTTCACTTAAATAGCCACAAAGCCCCCCAGCTCTCCTGGAAGGGGAGAGAGTGCTCTGGGGCAGGAGCCCAGTCCCAGGAGACCCGTGCTAAGGGAAGCTGAAGCCCTGTCTGGGACTGTTTCTCCCCAGGTGCCATCTGTCTGGAAAAGTGGGTGATGTGGATGCTCTGAAGCCTTTGACTGAGAAGTCAATTATGGGGCGAGAGAAGAAACCACACATAAGTAGTTCAAAACTGGATCCCTTTTTTTGTTGGAAGTCAGACCTGGAGATCTTCGTAGTGGCTGGTAGCCCTGAGATTTTGGGGTCTAAAATTCTGGGAGGAGGCAGGAGAATGCTGTACGAATGACCGCTGACTCTCCCCAGAATAAGAGTCCCAGGGCTCACCATTCAGATCCTCATTATTGACAGTCCAGGGCTCGGCAGAGTCAAAATGGGTGTCCCCTCCGATGTTGGGGCCCGGGAAGTAGGCGTGCGCAAGGAAGCCACCCTCGCCATCGAAGGGTGTGCTGTCGCCATGGAAGCCATCGGCGAAGAAGATCATGATGTCGGCCTGCTTCTCGTGGCCCTCGTGGATGTAGGAATAGGGCACCTCTCGGAAACGCAGAGGCGTGGCACTCTCCCACACGCGGAATGCCTTGCGGATGGCCTCGTACGTGGCGTACTCGCCTACTTTGGGGGTGTAATTCTGGATGCTGAGGTCCAGCCGTGGGGGGAGAGGATTACAGTATGTTAGGCTTACAAGAGACAAAATCCTCCTCCCCTGTACCCACTCTCCCAGGACTGACCAGGTTGCTCAGCCAGCTTTGCCTGACCCGGCTCTTCTTGCAGCCTCAGTACTGAGTACTGCCCCAAAGTACTGAGGGCTTGGGGGACCCTCAGGCTTTCACTTTCTGGCCCTGAGGTGTACCCTTCCCCCTTATCGGCTGCACCTCTCTCCAGGGTCACAGCTATTCTCCTCCCCACTCCCAAGGATGCATCCGAGGAAGAGGTGAGTATGGCAAGATGCCTCTGAGTCTCTGTAAACACAACTGTAGGGAAGAGTAACCCAATGTGAGAAAGGCCACTTGCCTGCTGGACTCACCAGAAAGTAATCTCGTTATGCTGCCATTTGGAGCCCTGGATGGCATAGCGCTTCCTTCGAACATTGGCCTTGATCTCAGCTCCAAACTTGTCAGGAACACCACAGCGGGGGCGCTTCATGGCCCTGAGGTAGGTGGGAGTGTGAAGAGTGGGATCAGTATAGTGTATGAAAGCCTTCAGAGGTCAGCGGGAATGTCTGGCCCCAGGGTCAGTGTGGGCAAGGTCAGGGTGAATAAAAAGAGGGTCAGGATCAGCATGTGGGGATGAGGCAAGGGCAGGAGGCAGGCAATCGTGTAGCAACTTCTGTGGTGCTCAGTACTGTGTCAGTGGGTGCTGGGCAGAACTCCTGCCAGGGTCTAGCACTTACTTCATGGTGTCTGCATCAACCTTGCCTGTCACTCGTAGACCGTAGAACCTCTGCATGGCAGCAATGGCCGCTGAGAGTGACTGAGGCAAGCGCTGTGTGTGGGTACGCAGGTCCCCAGGGGGCAGGTAGCCATACTGCTGCAGCCAGGCCTGTAGGGAAAGGGATGTGGCTTAGAGCATCCCCACCTGGCCCAAGGGAAGCCTCAGCCTCCTCATGGCACCTGGCATGAACCCTCCGCTTGATGAGGAAAGGACAATGAGCTTCAGCCTGGCTCTGGCAGTGGGTCTGGAGGCACTCCAAGGCTGGAGGCTGGACCTGAACTCTGGCCCAGGCCCCAGTATGCCTTGTCCTCCTAGAGCTGCGGGCCCCAGCTCTGGACGTTGGCTGCAGCTGTCTTCAGGATGGGAGCCCTGGTTGTTGAACTGAGTTCTCAGATGTCTTTTCAGGGTGGAAAGGGGAGAGGCTGAAGGGCTCCGGCTCCACTCTTGGGGCTGGCATGAGGCCCTTGCGGAAGAGGGATGCCAAGCTTCCAGGGCCCTCACGGTTGAGATTTTCTAGAAAGGAGGGTAGAAGAGGAGCTGGGGCCGAGGCTGGCTGCTGACAGGGGAAGCTGGGGCCTCTGCAGGTGGTGAGAGGTGTGATGTAGCCCGAGCCAGGATCCCTCCACGGCTTCCATCCAAGCGGCATCTGGCCTAAGGCTGGGGACCTAAACCATCTATTTACGGATCTCAGTAGTGGGAGTGGGAGATGAGGGTGAGGTGGAGATTTGGTGACTATAATTTATTTTATTTCAGGCATGTTGTGAATTGTTCATAATATAAAGGCTGGCATATTGCCTTAAAGCGAAGTTAGGTTTTTGGTCTTTGATTGAAAGGCACACACACTGGGAAACCTTGTTGAGGAAAAAGTCTGCCTTTATTGTGAGAACAATGGAGTCTTTTCCTAAAGCCTGCGAAGTAAAACGAGCCAAGTCATATATGGGACGTGAAAATACTTGGATTCTCGAATGGGGAAGCTACTGCCCAGACAGCCGGTACCTGCTCCCGCTCTGCCTCCACAGGCAGTCCAGAGAGGGGCTGCACGGCGGCTGGGAGAACCTGGGGTGCAGAGGAGCTGAGGCTGCAGTGTTAGGCGCTGCACCTTCCGCCCCAGGTTATTAGGATAAATCTCCACGTGGCCCTTTGCCTCCAGGCTGACGCCCTAGTGGTGGAACAGTGCTCTTGCACAGGGGCTAGAGGTGATTCAGGAGCAGCTGACTGGGGACCTGAGCCTGCAGGGGCAAGAATTGCAACATAGACTTGGGAAGTAATCCCCCAGGGATGATGGAGGTAGGGCCTGAGATGTAAACAACACAGCCTCTCCTCAGCCAACAGGCCTGGCCAGAGTAACCCTAGCACCACCCTGCTCTGAGAGCCCTTTCTCAAGGGCAGAAGAGAAAGTGAAGTTTAACCTCTGGTATACCACATCGGAGCGGAGCGGGGTGCTTCAGGCTTAGGCTGCTCTCCCCACAGCTGTATGCTTGCCCTGACCTGTGCTGGCTGGTGCCCCAGCTAGTGCCTTCAGGAAGCCCGCTGTGGCCTATACCTATCTGTGCAGGAAACTCCCTTTGCCCCTAGCCTCGCCTATAGGGCAGGCACATTCCAGGCTTTTGACCCCAGTTAGGAGTTCAGCTTTGGGGAAGGACTAGAGCGGCCCATGCGGAGCTGGAAGTCAGGAGGACCTAGGTAAGGTCCCGTCAACCCTCAGGGAGCGAAACTGAGGGGAATTCTAGGGCAGGATAACAGAAGGGAGGGTGGCAGAGAGGTGAGGAGAATCTATAGCCAGGAGCTCTGGGATAAACCCTTCTCCCTGATGAGTCTTTCAGGAAGGTAGGCAGGTGTAAATATTTACACCCACAACCTCCACCCCACACCCAATAGTCAAAAGTGGAGACTTAACTCAAAAAAGGGACTTCCCTCAAGTCAAGAGAACTGAAAAGTCCTGGAAAGGAGGTGCCCCTGTCCCTCTCCTCCCATGCCTAGGCTTTCTTCCCTCACAGGGGCAGACTCTGAGCAAAGCAAGAACCACAGAGACTATGAGGTTGGAACCACAGAAGAGAGGACTCTTATGTCTGCGGCTGGGTGGGGGAAGGGCTGAGTGCCAGACAGGCCAAGGGAGAAGAGGGCTGTCCTGAAGCTGGTGCAGGACAGAGCCTGGTGGGAGGAATCCGGCCTGCCTGAGGCCTGGGCCACTCCAGCTCCTCTTCCACATTGGCCTGCAGAGGGTGCAACAAGTTGGGTCAAAGGATTGTTCGTTGGCTTTGTCTTGAAAACCAATTGGTGCAAGGCATTCCCCAGGGCAGTGATTTTCAACCCTTTTCATCTCAGGCACACATAAACTAATCACTAAAACTCTTTGGGCCACACCAAAAAGTATATATTTTTGGCCTATCTGACAAAAAATCGGTACGATTTTGATGAATTCACACTGGACAGCTATTGTGTGTTGCCAGTTGTCATTTTTTTTTAATTTGATGATCTAAGGAAAAAAAGAGTTCAGTGCCCCTGACTAATAGTCAGGTATTGCATGTTTTAAAAATTCTTGTGGCACACTGGTTGAAAAGCGCTGCCCTACGGGTTAGTCAAGGGAACTGCTCCCACCGCTGGCCTCTAGGAGCCCAGGGTTGGGGGAACCCTCTGGCTCTCCAGCAGGCCCTGTGGAGGAGCCTGTGGGTCTGCTCTTCCCTCCCTCTGCCTCACACACCTCCATGGCCCAGAAGCAAATGGTGGTTCTGGCACTGGGACTGCCCATGACCCGCTCAAAGCAGAGAGAGGGCTGCCCTCCTCCCTTTGGGGGCCTAGTGGGGCAGGGCAGGATATGTTGGCAGTGGGCTGCCCCCCAGATGCCCAGGCTCCTTCCTTTTGTTGGGAGCTCTCCTTTCAGGCTGCAGATGAAGACTCCAGGCCTGGAAAGGGTATGCCTCCTCCGCCTGGTCAGCGCCAGGCTTAGCCACAGGGCGGATTTTCACACTTCCTGGTCACCCCCTTCCTAGGGCCACCCTTCTTTCAGCCTCACATCCCTTCAGGACAGAGAGAGTGTGTTCTTTCTGGAGATGTTTCCTCTAGGGGTGGGACCAGGGCGCGATGGAGTTGGAGGAAGCCGAGTCCAGATCCCCTCCCCCTTCTCAGGCTCTTCCCAGCCCCTCCAGACCGCACCCAGGCACCCAGGCCCTCTCGGGGCTGAGTGGGTTGGGATGTCCCAAAATAAGAAGCTGATCAAATCCGTCTCCCACCTTCACCCCAAAATAAAAGAGAGAGAGAGGAAAAACCTCTTCAGACAACTCCCACGCGACTTCCTCCCCGCCGGGTGGGCCAACGTCGGGGAATAGGTTGGGGGGCGCCTGAGTCAGCCAAGACCTGCGCGGGCGCCCGGGCCCAGGCCCTGTCCCTGCTCCTCTGTGCGGTTCCTCAGTTCCCATGCAATTAACACAGAAAAGCAATTAACAAAAAAAGGGCCCAGAGGCGCCGGCGGGGGCGGGGGCGGGGGAGGAGGCGGCCCGGCCGAGC